>PVJO010020367.1:0-32162 GCA_004026905.1 Hystrix cristata
CGAAATATCCAGAATTGTTAAATCCGTGAAACAACAGATTTGTGGTTACCAGGGACCAGGAGCAGAGGACTGTGGGAAAAGACTGACTAGTAGGTACACTGTTTACTTCAAGGATGATGAAAATGTTTTGGAACTCAATGTAGAGAATGGTTGCAAAGCATTGTGGATCTATTAAATGCTACTAAATTGTATACTTTAACAGTTCGGTTTATATTATGTAATTTTCACCATAATTTTTTAAAAGTATTTGCGTGTCAGTACCCCCACCTTGCAACCACTCAAGACTGAAGGAATACAGTCAAATGAGACTTGAGTTACATGTTCATTTGTTTTCAATTTTTATTTTTAATTTCTCCTTCCCATCCTCATTTATTTAATTAGAGTTTGTTTGGCTTTTGTTTCCCACTTTCATTTGATTATAACTGACAGAAACTGTGTATGTGTAAGGGGTGCAATGGAATGTTTTAATATACATTATGAAATGATTTTCACAATCAAGCTAATTAACACATCCATCACTTCACATCCTCTTTTATGATAAGAACATTTAAGATCTACTCTCCAAGTAAATCTGAGTATACAATTAACTACAGTTTCCAGGCTGTACACTAGATACCTACATCTTATTCATCTTATAACTGGAAGTTTGTACCCTGTGTACAAGATCTTCCCATCTTCTGCTCCCGCCCATGGAAATCACTCTGATCTGCTTCTATGAGTTACGTGTTTGACTTTTTTTTATTTTTTATTTTTGGTAGCAATGGGAATTGAATCCAGGGCTTTCGCATTGATCTACGTCTCCAGCCCTTTTTATTTTTTTACTTTGAGACGGAGTCTCACTAAGTTGCCCAGACTGGATTGGAACTTGCAATCTTCTTTCCTCGGCCTCCCAGAGTGCTGTGGGATTATAGGTATACCCACCTACCCAGCCGAGTTTGACCTTTTTGGATTCTACCAAAGTTCATACAGCATTTGTCTTTCTATGTCTGGCATACTTCAATTGACATAATGCCCTCTGGTTTCATCCATGTTGTCATAAATGGCAGGATTTCTTTATTAAGCGTGAATAGAGATATTTCATCAGGAAAGGGAGGCAAGGGGCACCAGGGATGGTGAGTATTTCCAACTCAGTACTGAAGCAAAGCAGTTCATCTGAGGCAAGAGGGAAATAAAAGTTCTGATGCAGGATAATAAATGAAAAAGACAACTCAGCTGGGCAAGGAAGCAAGGCTGCCCCTCAGAGACAGTCTGGATTATTAAATAAACTCAGAGTCAAACTATCCTCACCACTGGACATGGTGAAGTAACACAACTCCAACCCGGGGACTCACAGAAATTAAAAACAGAATGGGATAAAATTTCATTGACACGCACCAGCACTCCTGTTCCCAGAACTGGTGGGCACCAAGTCAGCACAAGACAGAAACTTCCCCCAACACCATTTTCAGAATAATAGCAACAATAATAAGCCACCTATTTCTCCCACATGCGACGAGAATACAGTACGTGAAACATTCAGCAATCTGCCCACAATTGTTGGTGTCCTCCCAGGACAGAGAAGGACAGAAGAAAGTGAACTTCAGTTCTGCAACAAGATCAGAAAACGACTTAGCGACAGCACTACCCTTGGAGCCAGGAGAGAGAAAGTACCCGCTTGTGGTTTCTGGGGGTGGAGCTGAAACAGATAACAGCAATCAGAACCTCAGATAGTGGCCTTTGGGCCATATGATAGGCAAGAAAACTTGTGAAGGGAAGGCACAGAAAAGTGTGCAATTCTTACTTTCTAAATTGATCAAGATAATCGAATCCGTGGAGGTCTCCAGGGGGACACACTCCAAACTCAAAACCAGGACACAAGTTAGGAGGGAGCAACAGTCCCCAAGGCTCAGACAGGCAATTATCTCCACAGGAGGAACTTGCATGACTGCTCTGAACCAGATATTGATGTCAGTGAAGAGGGAGCTGCATGGAAGAACTGGGCTGCTGTTTTAACAACTGTGCAACGGCTTTTATTTCTATGGTTATTTTAGCAATTGTAGTTACTGTAACCTTGCTAATTTCTTGAACTTGGACTATTCTGATTAGTTCTCATCACTGTTTCTCTTTCTCTTTTCTTTTTCTTTCTGTATTCTGTATTTGTTTTTCTTACTCTTCCCTCTTTTGGTTCTTCTTTATTAGTATTGAGTGATTATAATACTTTCAGGTTCAAGCATTTCCCATTTTAAATACTCCCTCCCTTCCATCCTACCTTCAACTCTCTCCCCATCTTACTCTTAGAAGAACCAAACAAAACTACCAACAAACATATTAACAAATACCAGCAATCACACAGTCTCCCCCAATCTCTAAATACATTGCCACCCACCCACATACATCCTCTTGACTATACAAATACTCTCCCACACCTTCGCTACACCAATCCATCACCCCAGCTATAAAGTAACTGCAACAGAGACCAACTTCCTATTTTCTTTTTACCTATTGACACATCTATTATATTTCTTTCTTCTCATTGCCATAGTCCCTTCCCTTTACCCTTCCTCTCCATGTGCCCACACCTTAAACATCCCAGTACAATATAGTCTGTAAGGGATATTGACAAAAGTATGAAGTTATCAAAACAGATTTTAATGTATGACTGTTTTATGCTCAATTCTGTTAACCCTGTCATAACCAATAGAAATTCTCTCCTCATGACATAGTGCCAGAGTCCAACCTAATTAAATTCAAAAGCTTGTGGGATAGAACAATATACCTTGATAAATAAAGCCACAAGCACATCACTGGAAAACAAGCTGTAACTAGAAATTTTCATATCAATCATAATCTCATCACATTTTATATGATTACAACTGCCAGCACCAAAAAAAAAAGTTTACAGGAACATGAGAAAACAGGGTAACAACAGGCCTCCAGGCTCCCCTAACTCTCCTAAAGTAGATTCAAGAGGCATCAATGGAAAGGAAAGCAAACACCAACTAGTGGAGCTGTACAAACTCATTCAGGAAGAGGTAAAGAAACTTGGAAAGTTCAAAGATGACCAAACCCCCAAGATAATAGAACTAACATACAAAATGATCAGTGTGGACATAGCAGAAATGAAAAATTGGGAGAACTGGCCAAAATGGTTCAAAACATAATTAAAAACAACAAAAGGTATAGATTTCATGAAAAGGTGTCAGAAAGAATTACCAGAGATAAAAATGTTGTATAGAATTTATAAATTGCAGAAAGGACCAATGTGAAGATAGGATTTCTGAAATTGAGGACAAAATGGAAAGTTGCAATGAATTTTCAGAGAAGCTTTAAAAACAATAAGAGAACAAGAAAAACTCATTCAACAGCTACTAGATGACACTAAGAAGACTAACCTGAGGCTTACTGGTGTTAGAGCGAAATTAGAAGACAGTATACATGGAATAAAAAACCTTTTACAGAAACCATAGTAAAAAACTTTCCAAGTAATAAGGAAAAATTTCAACATACAGGTAAGTGAGGCTTACAGATTACCAACTATGATGAGAAAAAAAACCTCCTCAAGACTCATCATAATCAAAATCCCAGATGTCCAATAAAAAGACAAAATCATAAAAGCTGTCAGAGAAAAGTAAAACCTCATTTATAAAGGTAAACCCATCAGGATTAAAGCAAAATTCTCAACACAAAATTTAAAGGCCAGGAGAGTTTAGAGTGAAGTATGTCAAGCCCTAAAAGAAAATTAGATCCAAAACATACTAATATGTCCTGCAAAACCACCTTTCAAAATTGGTGGAGGGGCTGGGGATTTAGCTCAGTGGTTAGAGTGCTTGCCTTGCAACCACAAGGTTTGAGTTTGATCCCCAGCAATGCCCAAAACTGGTGGAGAAATTAGAACACTCCACAACAAAGAACATCTTCAGAGATACATGAACATCAAACTAGCATGCCAAAAAATACTCAAGAATATCCTAGACAGAGACAACCAAGCCAACAAAGCCAAAAAAGTCAGATGGAATGAATACATCAAGCAAGTCAAATAATTAAACAAAAAATGAAAAATAAAGGAGTCATCTACAGAGAAAGAATGCAATGGCAGGAATAAATCAATACCTTTCAGTCATATCAATGTAAATTATCTCAACTCTCTGATTAAAAGACATACTAGATCAAAAAACAGAATCCAATAGTCTGTTGCATTCAAGAAGTTCGTCTAATCCAAAAGGAAATTCCTATACTAAAAACCAAAGGATGAAAAGCACTATATTTTGTACTTGCAGGGGTAGAAGTCTTATTCTCAGACAAAGTAAATTTCAAGCTAACCCTAATCAGAAGAGGCAAAGAAGGTCACTACATATTAGGTAAGGAAACACTCTAACAGGAAGAGATAACACTTGTAAATATATAAGCACTGACTATCAGAGTGCCTAACTTCAAAAAATAAATGCTTCTGAACATAAAAAATCCAATAAACACCAACCCAATCATAGTGGATGACTTCAATACCTCACTTTCACAAAGAGGCAGATCAACTAACAAAAAGTCAACAAAGAAATATCAAAGCTGAACCACACCCTCGAACAAATGGATTTAACAGATATCTACACAATGTCCTATGTACTACAACAGAATACACATTCTTCTCAGCAGTGCATGGAACTTTCTCCAAAAATGACCACACCCTAGTCCACCAAGGCTGCTTAAATACATACAAAAGAATGTATTTGTGTATTTGTGTTTGTAAGAGAATGTAAGAGTGTATTTTGTAAAACATACAAAACTCACTCCATGTATACTATCAGGGCATTGTGCATTGAAACTAGAAATCAGTAATAGAAGAAACTACTGAAAACGTATGAACACCGGTAAACTTAACAACATACTCCATGGGTCACAGAAGAAATCAAAGAATAAATTAAACAATTTCTGGAGTCAAATGACAGTGCTAATACAACACACCAGAACCTATGGGACACAATGAAAGCAGTCCTTAAGAGGGAAGTTTGTTGCAGTCAGTGCTCACATTAGAAAAACAGAGTGAGTTTTACAAATAAAAAAAAAAAAACCAAAATCTAATCGCAAGATACTCAAAAACAACAACAACAGTTCAAACCCAAATCTGATTTAAGAAGGCAAATCATAAAGATCAAAGCAGAAATTAATGAAATTGAGACTAAAGAAAACAATACAAAGAATCAAAGAATCAAAGAGCTGGTTCTTTCAAAGAATAAACAAAATAGATAAACCCTTAGCCAAACTTATCAAAAGGAGGGAAAATACTCACATCAATGCAATTATGAATGAAAAAGACAAAATCACAAAAAAAGAGACACCACCAAAATCTAGAAGATTGTTAGTATATACTATGAAAAACTGTACTCCAACAAATTGGAAAATCTTGATGAAACTGAGTTTCCTAAACATATACAAACTCTCAAAGCTGAACACATATGAATTCCATAAAAATATGAACAATCCAATAACAGGCAATGAAATTAAGGCAGTAACAAAAAACCTATCAACCAAGAAAAGTCCAGGATCTGATGGATTGACCACTGAATTCCACAAGACCTTTGGGGGGGATATAACACCAGTTCTCAAAATCTCCAAAGAAATTGAAAGGGAGGGCGTACTTCTGAACACATTCATGAAAGCCAGCATTTCTCTGATCCTAAAACCAGATAAGAACCCACCTGAAAAAGAAATCTACAAGTGAATCTGCTTAATAAACTCAGAGGCAAAAATCCTCAATAAGATACTGGCAAAAGAATTCAACTAACTATTAAAAAGATGATACATCATGACCAAATAGGCTTCATCATGACCAATAGTATAACATATGCAAGTCAATAAATGTAATACACCACATAAACAGAAGCAAGGACAAAAACCATATGAACATATCAATAGATGCAGAAAAAGCTTTTGACAAAATCCAACACCAATTTCTTCATGACAAAAATCCCAAAGAAAACATGCATAAAAGGACCATGCCTCAGTTTGATAAAAGCCATTTAGGACAAACCAATAGTTTAAAAAAATACTAAATAGAGAGAACTGAAAGTGTTCCTTCCAAAATCAGGAACAAGGAACCTCACTCTTGTTCAGTATAGTACTTGAGACGTTAGCCATAGCAACCAGGCAAGATAAAGAGATAAAAGGGATAAATACAGGAAAGGAAGAAATCAAATTATCATTATTTGCAGGTGGCATGATCCTTTATATAGATGACCCAAAAAATTTCACCAAATGACTTCAAAAATTAATAACCGAATTCAGCAATGTAGCAGGATACAAAATAAACATGTGAAAATTCACAGCGTTCCTGTACACCAATAACAAACTCACAGAGAAAGAATTCAAAAAAAATACCATTCTCAATAGCATCAAGAAAAATTACATGCTTAGGCATGAACTTATCCAGAGGAGTGAAAAAAACCTCTACAATAAAAACTATAATGCTCTGAAAAAGGAAATACAAGAGATTATCAGAAAAAGGAAAGATATCCTCTGTTTCCAGGTTGGCAGATCAATATTGTTAAAATGACCATACTTTCAAAACTGATATACATATTTCATGCCATTTGAATCAAAATACCAATAACATTCCTCACTGAACCAGAGAAAACAATCTTAAAACTCATATGGAACAAGAAGAGACTCAGTAAAAGCAATCCTAGGCAACGAGAACAAAGCAGGAGGCATCAAAATCCTAGATTACAAGTCATATTACAAAGCTACCATGATTAAAACAGCATAATAGTAGGGAAAAAAGAGACATGTAGATCAATGGAACAGAATACAGGACACAGAAACAATTGCAGGCACATTCAGCTCTTTGATCTTTGATAAAGGGGCCAAAAAACACATGCCAAAGGAAAGCTAGCTCTTTAACAAATGGTGCTGGGAAAACTGGCTCCTCACATGCAGAAGACTGAAACTAGACCCATATCTCTTACCATGTACTAAACTAAAAGCCATTTAGGACAAACCAATAAACACAGAGATCTAAATATTAAAAAAAAAAAGCACTTAACCTGCTGGAAGATAAAATAGGTAAAACTCTTGAAGTCATAGGTGTAGGCAAGGATTTTTTGAACAGAACCGCAATTGCTCAAGAGTTGCCAAATGAAGCCACACAACAAAGGAAACCACAAACAGTAAAGGAACAACCTACAGAATGGGAAAAACTTTTGCCAGCTACACCTTGGACAAAGGATTAATATCTATATCAGTGATGGTGAAACTTTTAGAGACCAAGTGTCCAAACTGTAACCCAAAACCTACTTATTTATTGCAAACTGCCAACACTGCCATTAAACTCAAATAGTGAAGTTTCAGTTTAGAAAAAACAACTATCCTCCAATGCTAGGCTGCTGGGGCGACTTGGCTCTCATGCCAACAGAGAACCACTAATCAGAACCACCACTAATCTAGATATATAAAGAACTCAAAAAATTAGATCCATCCAAAATAAAAGACCCAATCAAAAAATGGGCAATGACAATCTCCAAGCACCCCCCCAAAAGGGCAATGAAATACATAGGTACTTCTCAAAATAAGAAATACAAGTGGCCAATAAATACATGAAAAAAATAGTCAACATCTCTGGCATTAGAGAAATGCAAATTAAAACAACTCTGAGTTTTCATCTTATACCAGAAAGAATGGCAGTCATCAAGAATTCAAATAATAACAAATGCTGGCAAGGCTGTGATGAAAAAGGAACTCTCTTACATTGCTGGTAGAAATGTAAACTAATACAACCATCATGGAAATCAGTATGAAGATTCCTCAAAAAAGTATAAATAGAAATTTGACCCAGCTATTTCCCTTCTAGGTGTCTCTCCAAAAGAATTAAAGACATCATATAACAGTAATACAGGTATACTAATGTTTATAGCAGTATAATTTTTATAGCAGTATAATTTATAAAAGCTAAACATCAGAAGCAGCCTATATGTCCATCAACAGACAACTACCTAAGGAAAATGTGGTCTTTATACATAATGGAATACTACTGGGCTATAAAGAAGGTTAAATTTGAATCATTTGTAGGAAAATGGATGCAACTTGAAAACATAATGCTAAGTGAAATAAATCAGACACATAAGCTTAAATAACATATGTCTTTTCTTATATGAGAAAACCAAAGTATAAATAAAGTGCAAAATAAAAGACATAAAAAGAAACAGAGACAGATTTTTTTGCAAATGGGAAGGGGACCAAAAGATGGAGGGTGAAGGAAGAGGGGAAAGAAATGGGATGTGGAAAGAATTGAGATGTGTTGTGTTCATGTACTAACTACCCACAATGAATGTAATCAGTTTATGTTGCAAATATGAACTAAAAAAAAAATGGAAATGGGAGGATGGGATTGAGAGATAAAGACAGGGAGGAGGGAGGGGAAGGGAAAGGGAATAATAAGAATCAAGACATGTTAAGTACATATATCTACTCCCTAAAATGAATGTAAACATTATATACTGCAAACTTGTACTAATCAGAAAAACTTTAAAAAAAAAGACTAATATTCCTGTCTGTGTGTTGCATTTTCTTTATCCATCCACGAATAACACTTAGGTTGTTCACACATAATAATGAATAATGTTGCAATGAAGATGGGGATGCAAATACTTCTTTAACATACTGATTTCATTTCCTTTGGGTATATGCCTATAAGTGGGCTTGCTAGGTCAGATAATATTTTTGTTTTTAATTTCTGAGGAACCTCCATATTGTTTTCCATAATAGCTATTCCAGTTTACACTTCCACCCATAGTATATATGAGTTGCCTGTTCTCCACGTCCCTCCATGCCAACACTTGTTATCTCTCGTCTTTTTAAGAATAACCATCCTAGGACATGTGAAGTAATACCTCATTGTGGTTTTGATTGAGGCATCTGATGATTAATATTGTTGAGCACTTTTCCCTATGCCTCCTTGCCATTGTTTGTCTTCTTTGGGAAAATTTCTATTCAGGTCCTTTGTCCATTAATTATTTTATTTAGCTATTGAGCTGTCAGGCTGTGTGTGTTCCTTATACATTTTAGATATTAATGCCTTATCAGATTTATGATTTGCAAATATTTTCTCTCATTCCATATGTTGTCTCTTCACTATATTGTTTCTTTTGTGGTGCAGGTTTTTACTTTGATGCAGTCCTACGTGTTTATTTTTGCTTTTATGACTGAGCTTCTGGTGTCATTTCCAAGAAGTCATTGTGAAAGCCAATATCAAAAGAGTAACCCATGTGTTTTCTTCTACGACCTTTATCATTTTAGGTTTTAGATTAAGTCTTTATTTCCAGTTAATTTTCATGTATGGTATAAAATAGATGATCAAATTCATTCTTTTTTAAAGGGAGGGAGGGAGGAAGGAAGGAAAGAAGAAAGGAAGGAAGGAAGGAAAGAAGGAGAAGAGAGGGAAAGGGAGGGAAAGAAAGGAAAGAAGAGAAGTAGGAAAGGGAAGGGACGCGAAGAAGGAAGAAGGAAGGAAACTAGGGAAGGGAAGGGAAGAGGGAAGGAAGGGAAGAAGGAAGGAAAGAAAGAAGGAAAATACATCTCCAACCCCACTCACACATACATTTTATGAGACAGGCTCTTCATAAATTGCTAAATTGCCCAGGCTGAGCTTGCACTTAGGATCCTCCTGCCTCAGCCTCCCAGAGTGCTGGGATTACAGGCTTGTACCACCATGACCATGTCAGGAAGGAGCTTCTTAAACACGGAAGAAGCTGGAATATCATCACCCTGTTTGGAACACTCTAGGCTTTAGGGCCACTCAGGTAAATCTGAGCCCTCACTGGGCCCTGCAGAATTCTCTATGGTCTGGCTTGTATAGCCACTGGCCTGTTTCCTGTGCCCCAGGATCCATGATTCTACCCAATTCACCCTTTTTATGTAGATATCTAATTTTTCCAACACCATTTATTATATCTATCCTTCCTCCATTGTGGGTTCCTGGGGAAAAACTAGATGATATCTCAGTGGACCTATTTCTGGGCTCTTTACTCTGTTTCATTGATCTATGTGCCTGTTAACCTGGCACCATACTGTTTTGAGTCCAGTAGCTTTGTGGTCTAGCATCAGGCCTTCAGCTTTGTCGTGACTCAAGATTGTTTTGGTATTCAGGTTCTTTTGTAGTTCCCCACATGAATTTAAGAGTGCTTTTTCTACTTCTGTGAAAGGTGCCATTGGAGTTTTGATAGGAGTTGCATTGAATCTGTAAACATTTTATCAATATTAATTCTTCCAATCAAAAATATAGGCTGAGGGCTGGGGATTTATCTCAGTGGTTAGAGTGCTTGCCTAGCAAACACAAGGCCCTGAGTTCAAGCACTGGCACACACACACAAAAAAAGGATGTCTTTCTTACCTATTCACATCTTTAATTTATTTCATTAAGTCTTGAAGTTTTTGACATAAATATCTTCCATGTCTTTAGCAAAATTTATCCTAAGCACTCTTTTTGATGCTTTTGTAAATGAGATTTTTTTCAGATAGTTCATTGTTAGTATATAGAAACAACTGATTTTTGTGTGTTTATTTTCTATCCTGAAACTTTACCAAATTTACTCCTTAGAATATTAGAACTAATAGATGAATTCAGTAAAGTACTAAGTAATGAATTTTTGGCATTATCTTTGGGGTTTTCTATATGTAGAAGATCACATCATCTGCAAAAAGACAATTGAACATCATCTTTTCTGATTTTCTTACCTCTTTTTCTTAATTGCCTAATTACTTTGAGATTAGGACTTCAGTATTATGTTGCACAAAACTGGTAAGAGTGAGACTCTCATCTTATTACTGATCTTAGAAGAAAAAATTTCAACTTTTTACTGTTGAGTATGTTAGATGTGATATTGTCATATACAGCCTTCACTGTGTTGAGATGTATTAATTCTAGATGTAATTTATTGATTTTTATCATGAAAAAATGTTGATTTCAGGCAAATGCTTTTTATGTATCTACTGAGATAATATGATTTTTATCCCTCATTTTATTAATGTGACATGTTATACTTATGACATGTTATGTGACATGTAACAAACATCTTCATTTGTTTGCTTATGGTAAACCATCTTTGTATTGTATGATAAATTTCATTTGATCATGGTGTATGATCCTTTTGATATACTGCTGAATTTGGTTTGCTGGTATTTTCTTGAGCACTTTTGCAGCCATGTTTACCAGAGATGTTGGCCTGTGTTTTGTTTTTTTTTTTTTCCCCTCAGTCTCTGGAAATAACTCCAAATCAGCTTGTAAAGATATTCTCTTCATATACATTTTTTAGTTGCATAGTATTCCATTGTATATATATCACAGCATATTTAACCAATTCCCTGTGTTTGAATGTCTAGTTTCTAAAATTATAAACAATGATAAATTTATGCATGTGTACTTTTATATTTCCAAAGATACATCTTCAGGGTGAATTATTAGAAGTGGAACTCTGAGTTGAAAATACATACATAATTGCATTATATAGTCTAAATTTCCCTGCACAGAAGTTGTTTGATTTTGCCTCCCCACCAGTAATGAACTCTGGAGCTTATTCCTCGTACAGCCTTAAAAATCGAACATACAGTCAAATTTAAATCGTAACAATCTCATGAGTAAAAAATAGTATGTCAATGTAGCATCGATTTCCTTTTCTCTTACAAATAAAACTAAAATCCTTTTCACATGTTTATAGATCAATTTCACATCTTTTGCCACAAACTTCCTCCACTCTTATCCAGTGCACCTGCCTAGTTTAAACATAGAGAACAATAATATTTTAAATACATAATCAAATATCATTTCTTTGCTCAAAAGGATGATGAAAATACAAATACTAGCGTACTCTGGAAACTTTACATATATGAATCCATTTAACCTTCATAAACACCAATATTTGATCCTCTTATTATCTCTGTCTTAGACACAAGTAGATTTAAAGCACAGAGAAGTGAAATAACTTGCTTAGGGCAGTCTCTTAGTTACTTTTCTCATTGCTGGGACAAAATACCTGATGCCCAACGTTAAAAGAGGAAATGTTTGTTTCAGCTCACAGTTTGTAGAGACTTCAGTCCATAGTCCACTGGCTCCAAGGCAGGGTGGCACAACAGAGGAGCATGGCAGAGGAGAAACAGTCCATGGCAAGCAGGCAGGAGACAGCAGAGCAGCAAGCAGTAGCAGCAAGCCTGACTTCCCTCTCTCCTGTTATATTCCATCCAGTCCATAAACCTTTTGATTGGTGCCATTATCCACACCCAGAACTATGCTAATTCCAGTCAGTGGACTAATTTAGTACCACACATCCTTAATCCAATTATCACACACTTAACCCACATTCAGACATATGTGATCCAGCCATCTCTGAAAAGTCCCTATGATCACATGAGGCTTTGGAGGACGTCTAGATACAGGCCATAACAGGCATATAGCTGGTAATGGCAGAACCATATTTCCACAGGTATTCATTCAAGTTCTCGGCTGGAGTTGTAGCTCAGTGGTAGAGTGCTTTCTTAGCACGTGTGAGGCACTTGTGGTCCCTAGGACCACAAGAAACAAACAAAAAACTAAAGCCCTTAAAATTACTCACAAGGCCTTAAAAATGAGTTCTTCACCCTTCCCCATCTCTCACCTATTCTTTTCCAGCTTGCTTCTTCAGCTCCAAACACACAAGCCTCATTTTTCCTCAAATATCAGCTGTTCTAACTATAATTCTCTTTTCTTAGCTATAGCTAAATTTAATCTGCAAGACCTTACTCAAATGGCACTTTTTAAGCAAGGTTTACCTAGATTAGATCACCCTATTGTGACATTTGTTTCTTCTTTTTTTAATAGACTATTTTTAAGAACAGTTTTAGGTTAACAGCACAACTGAGCATAAAGTACAGAGATTTCCCATATACCCTTTCCCTCATACACACACCCACAAACTTCCTGACCACCCACATCCTGTACCAGAATGATGCATTTATTACAACCAATGAACCAACATTGAGACATCATTAGGATCCAAAGGCAATAGTTTACAGTAATGTTCACTTGTGGTATGCATTTTATGGGTTTTGACAGAAGATAATGACATGTATCCACCATTACATTATTGTACAGAATAGTTCCACCATCATCAATATCCTCTACCCCACCCCCATTCATCCCTCTCTCCTCATGTGTCTGATAAGGTCTGATCTTTTTACTGTCTCCATGGATTTGCTTTTTTCAGAATATCATATAGCTTGAATGCTACAGTATGTAGCCTTTTCAGATTAATTTCTTCACTTACTTAGAAGCATTGTTACTGCATGTCTTTTGTGGTTTGATAGTGTACATTTACTTGTTCAGAGTTTTCCAAATAGTCCCCACAGGCAATCAACATGCATGAAAACAGTAAAAGACTGTATTAAATAGGGTTCTCTAGAGGAACAGAACCAATAGAAAATAAACCTATAAACCCATAAGGGGATTTATTAGGTAGGTTTACAGAATCAGAGATGGGAGAGTCTGCAGTGACCATTTGTGGGATCAGAGGTAAGAGAATCCAGCAGCTGCTCAGCCAAGATGGAAGCCACAGAACAAGAAGGATCAAGGATACAGTACTAGTTCAAGGTCAAAGATCTGGAAGCTCATTGGAGGGTCACCAGAGAATGTCTGCCTTCAAAGGCTGAAGAAATTAGAGACCTGGAGACCAATGTCCAAAGGTGACAGCAGCAAAGATGGACCCACTCAGGAAGACTGGAGCTCTTCAAAATAAACATGCCTCCTTCTTTCTTTTTATTTCACAATCGGGGAGCATCTTCCCCTCCCGTCAGTTTGCTGGCCTACACGTCAGTCACATGTCAGTCACTAATCTGCTAGGCATCTCTGAATCCATTCAAGCTGACACATCATGATTAATGGTCATGAAGACTCAAGAAGATCTAGATGGAGCTCTGACCATATTTGCCACTCCTTCCTCTGTAGTTCATTTATTTTTAGTGCTGAATAATAATCCCATTGCTTGGATGCACTACAGTTCATCCTTTCACCAATGAAATACATGTTGGTTGTTTACAAGTTAGGCAATTTTGAATAAAACTGCTAAAGCTTTTAGGTGCAAGATTTTGTGTAGATATTAGCTTTCAAATCATTTGGATAAATACTAAAGAGCATCGTCAGATGGTAAGAATGTGTTTAGTTTTGTAAGAAGTACCTATATCCACCAGTAATAAATGATACTGCATTGAATTGCCTTGCTTCTTTGTGAAAAATCAGTTGTCTATATTTGCATGGTTCTTTTTTGCAGTGTGCTAAACTGTTAAGATGACGTATTTGTTCATTCCTCCAGCAACGCCATACTGGCTGGATTACAGTTGTTTTATGATGTCTTTTAATTGGGTCGTATCAGTCCTCTGACTTTTCCTTCTCCTTTGGTATTGTATTCCAGGTCTTTTGCCTCTCTGTACTGATTTTAGTATCAGTTAATCATTGTAAAAAAAAAAAAAACCTGGGATTTTTATTGGGATTGTTAGACCTATGGATCAAGTTATGAAGAGCTTCACAATATCCATGAATATTGAACATCTTTCTATCCATGAATATGGAACATCTCTCCATTTAAGTTTTTTGACTTCCACCAGACATTTGTATTTTTCCTCATATAGATTTTATGCATATTTTTAAAATCAATTTTTGATTTTTTGAGACAGGGGCTCAGGCTAGTCCTACAGTTCGGGCTGGCCTTGAAACTCACTGTGTAGCTCAGTCTGGTCTTGAATTCATGGTGTCCTCCTGCCTCAACCTCCTGAATACTGAGATTACAGGCATGCAGCACCATACCTAACTCATTCTGTTAAATTTATATCCAAGTATTTCATTTAGAGGGAGATGTGCTAATGTAATTGGTAGAGTTTTTAATTTTAAATTCCAACTATTTTTTCCTGGTATAATAAGAAAATAATTGACTTTTCTATGTGAATCTTGTATCATGTAACTTTGTTATAATCATTTATTCATGACATCCTTCCTTGTTTCTAGTCTTAGTGGCATAGCTGAAGGCTGTTTGTAGGTGTTATCAAGTTGAGGAAGCTCCATTCTATTCTTAGTTTGCTTGAAGTCGTTATCACGAAGGAGTGTGCTTTTTCTTCTTCTATTGATATAACCCTATTGATATGACCATGTGTGTGTTTTTTTTAACCTGTTGATGTAATGGGTTACATTGAGTGATTTTCTAATGTTGAAACAGCCTTGCATAGATACTATTTGGTCAGGTTGTATAATGTCTTTTACATACTATTTGATTTCCTAGTATTTTGTTGAGGATTTTTGTCTCAGTGTCTATGACAGATTTGTGGATAATTTTCTTTTGTTGTAAGGTTTTTGGGTAGTTCTGACCTCACAGAATGAGGAAATTTTCCCTCTACTCTGTCTTCTAGAAGAGCCTGTAGAGAACCGATTGTATGAAACATGTATTTTCCTGGTATGTTTGATACAATTCACCAGTGAACTGTATTAATTATGTATTCAATTTCTTTAATATAGACCCATTTATGTAGTATGAGTTTTGCATAGATGTTATTTTGTATCTTTCAAGGAAGTGGTCCATTTTTATTTAGGCTATCAAATTTTGGGGCATAGATTTTCATAATAATTATTTACTTTCCTTTTCCATGGGCACTATAGTAATGCCCCTTCTTTCATTCTGATTATATTATGCTCTCTCTTTCAGTCTGGCTCGAGGCTTATCAGATTTATTAATCTCTCAAATAAAAAGTTTCTCATTTTATTGATTTTTGTCTATTGACTTCCAATTTTTAACTTCAATGATTTCTACTGATTTTCATTTTTTTTTCTGCTCATTTTGGATTAATTTGTCCTTTTCCTACTTTAAGGTAGAAGCTTTTCTCATTTTTAATATATACACACAATGCTATAAATTTCCTTCCAGGCAGTGTTTCACTATACCGAATGAATTTTTAATTTTTCAGTGGCATTTAGCTCAAATTATTTTTCAAATAAATTCAAAATATATAGGTCAAAGAATAAATAACTCATGTATTATTTAGAAATGTGTGATTTAACCTCCAGTATTTCAGGATTTCCCAGGTAACTTTCTGTTGTCTCTAGTTTAATTTCATCATGGTTTGACAGCATACTTTATATGATTTGTATTCTTCTAAATTTGATGTGTTTTATAGCCCAGAACGAGGTCTTGGTGAATATTCTATGTGAGCTTGAGAGTGTGTATTCTGCTGTTGGGTGAAGTATTCTACACATATCAATTACATCCAGTTGCCCGATGGTATTGTGAGCAATTCTGTCCTGATTTTCTACCTCTGGATGTGTACATTTCTAAGACATTATAGTCTTCAAATACAATATTGAATTGATCCATTATATAACAGCCCTCTTTTCCCTGATAATTTTCCCTTCTGTGAAGTCTGCTTTGTCTGAAATAACTAATCAAGTTGGATTAGTGTTAGCATGGTATGTTTCTCCATTCCTTTATTATCGGTGCATTTAAAGTGATTTTCTTGTAGGCAACATATAGTTTGGTATTGTTTTTTGATTTATTCTGATAATCGTGGATTTTTAATTGGCCTAAGACCATTCACACAGAAATTGTTGATATCGTTGGATTAATACCTACTGCAGTGATTTTCTATTTATCACCCTGTTCTTTGTTTTGTCTTTCATACTTTTTCTGCCTTCTTTCATTTGAATTGAGCATTTTATGTATCATTTCTTAGTGTAAGTTTTTCTCCCCTTTTGCTAGTGGTTACCCTAGAGTTTGCAACATGTATTTACAACTACTCTTAATTCCCTTTCAAACGACACATAACACTTCATGGGTAAACTTTACAACAGAATAGTTTCAATTCCTCACTCCCCTTCTTTAGACCATGCTGTCATTCACTTCACTTATCTGCACACTAGAATCACTGAACACACTGTAGCTATTATTTTGAGCAAGGTGTTATAGATCAATTAAGAAAAATGATTAATTTCAAGTGATACATTAAAACAAAAGTTGTGCATCTTTACGGGTTATGTAATAGTTGATTGGGTCAACTTGAGTAAATAATGCTTAACTAAATTGGCTCAGCATAGTTCTGAGTGTGCAAGACCCATCCTAGGGAGGATTATCACCAAAATGCTATGAAAGGGAAACAAAGAATTGCTTCTGTCTTCTTTGGAGCAAGTCTTTGCTTTCACATTGGACGTCATCTCCTGGCTTCTGGCACAGACCCTCTGGGCCACCTGATATAGATGCGCACAGGACACTACACAGAGCTCCAGGCCTTCAAATGGATCCTCTGGATTACCAGTGTGCAGACAGACCTTTTGCACTCTTCCACACTCAAGTCTGTGTGGCCAACGTAAGCCAATCTGTAAAGTCTTATGTATCTTGCATTATATCTGTTTCTCTAGTAAACACTGATACAGGTTAACGTTTTGATAAATGTATACATTGTGTAATGTTTAAATCAGGGTTTTTTTTTTTTTTTTTTTTTTGGTGCTGGGGATGGAACTCAGGGCCTTGTGCTTACAAGGTAAGCACACTAACCACTGAGCTAAATAAACATCTTGTCAAACATTTACCATTCTCTATGGTAAAAATATTCAAAACCATTTCTTCTAGCATGATGGTATAAATTTACTTTCATTTTTCCTTTTAATATTCTTCCTTTCTTTACATAGATTCGAGTTTCTAGTATCATTCTCCTTAGTAACTTCATAACATTTCTTGCAATGTGACAAATTCCCTCAATTTTAGCTTGGGAATTTTTGTTTGTATTTTGGTGGTGTGGGCTGTGTTGGGGACTGAACCCAGGGCCTTATTTATGCTAATGCAAGGCAAACATTCTACCACTGAGCTACATCCCCAATCTCATTTCTCCGTTTGATGGATACTTTCACCAAAAGAATTCTACATGGGGTCTTCCTCCCCTTCTCTCAACACTAAAATGTTTTACTATACTCATCTTGCATGGTTTCTAAAAAGGCTGATGTAATTCTCCTTGCTCCAGTATAAGGCTTTATTTTTCCCCTGGCTTCCTTCAGGATTGTGTCTTTAATGTTCCCACCACTGGAGTAAATGTGCCTAAGTATAGGTTTGGGGGCATTTATCCCTTTTGGTATTCTCTCAGCTTCCACAATCTTTGGTTTGGGCCCTGACATTTTGAGAATTCTGTCATTATTGCTCAAATACTTGTTTGCTTTGTATACCTCATTATGTTACATATTTTGTGTTGTTCCACAGTTCTTGTTTGGCTTCATTAGATTTTCAAACACTTTTTCTGAGAATTTAAAAATTCTCAGCAAATTTTTATTCACAACTTTTAAGCATGTGCATTCCTTCCTCAGCTGTGTTCATTTCTCCTTATGAGCCCATCAAAGGGATTCTTCATTGTTAAGTGTTTGACTTCTAGCATTCTGCTTACATTACACATCTGTTCTTGCATGTTTTCTCTATTATAGCCCTTACCACACAGATCAGTTTTTAAAAAATTTCTGATCTGATAATTCTAGCATCTCTGCCACATCTGAGTTTAGTTCTGCTGGTTAGCCAGGTTTTTCAAATTGTTATCCTTTCTGTTTAACTTGTGATTTTCTGGAAACTAGATATGATGTGCAGGGTAAACAAAGCTAGGGTAAACAGGTTTTCAGTGATGTAGTGCTAAGGTGTTGGGAAAGGGGGAAGCATTTTATGGTCCTACGATTAGGTCTCAGTCTTTTAGTGGGCTTGTCCTACTGGGCTAAATATAACCTTCACAAATGTATCATTTTTTTCCTCACTAAAGTTGGACATTTAGGCTAGAATTTGGTATTTTTCTTTTCCCATATGGAAAGACGGAGGTGCCTGGAGTTGGATATTTCCCTCTCCCCAAATGAGTTAGGTTGTGGTAAAAAGTTTCTTTGGAAGCCAACACTTACAAGACTCCTGGGATATTCCAAATTTTTCTTTTTCCTTGCTCAGGCTGGACGTATGAAAATCTTCCCCACTCTTACCCCACCATCCAGTCTCTACTCCGAGACCCTACTAGGGTTCCTGGAGGGGGAGACACAGTAAAGTGTGTGGACCTCTTTCAGATGGGACCCCTTGGAATTTTTAATCTTAAAATACTTGTCAAAGATTGAACACATTCTAAGTATGCAACATGATATGCTATATAGTATATAATAATTACTATGATTAACACATCCATCACCATCCCTATCCCATCAAATTTTACTCATTTGCCCACATTAAGCCTCCAGCAATTTGTCAGTTACAGTTTAGGTTTTCTCATGGTGATTTCTAGTGGGTTTTGCAGCAATTGTCAGCTCATTTAGCTTTCTACTTGGTGAGGACAGAGCGACAGCTTCAGCCTCCATAAATGCTAAGCCAGAAACCAGAAGTCTTTTTCTTTTTTCGCTCTAATAACATAGAATACTTAAGAGATGTTTGCCTCGCCAGAATGTCAGTTTCATGAGTACTGTGGTGTTACATTCACGAGTAAGTATATCCTACACATGTACACTTTTTCTAAAGAAATACAGATAGTATCTATACCCTAGATTTTCCATGGTCACAGTCTAGAATACAGGATAAACCTGTATTCTAGGATAAACCAAGGTCTAGAATACAGGATAAACTTGAATGCAGAATCATGCCAACCATCCTGAGACAATTATGCTCATTTTTACATTTATACATATTGCATGATCTTGGGAGTAAGTGCAGTTTGGTTGCAACACTTGTCACTCCTTTGTTCCCTGGATTCATTCAAGCTCATCACGTTGGCTAGCCAGAAAGCCCCCTTTCTTAGTTACCCCTGCATGCACAGTTGCAATTACAGTAATACCTCCCAAAGCTGATGTCTGCGAGTAGGTATACAACATCATAGTCAATGTGATAGCCAAAAGAACACTGTACTAGACAGGTACTCTCCAATTTCACTTAACTATACCTGTTAGCTAGTTGACTTAGATAAGACGTGAGAGTCATGATTTCTTAAACCCCTAACTATAAAGTCATTATCCAAGATAAAATTATTAGTATTTCCTCTATAAACATGACAAGATACCCCAAAACACAACTAAGTAAGTATATGTTGTAGTTGCAGATTTACGCCTTGAATTTGAAATGTTTGTAGCTTTTAACTGGCATTTGGTTTAAAAGAGTAAGTGTGAAACTGCTTAAATTTATGGCTGTTACAATATATGGTTTATCATGTTGCAGGTTTGATTTAGCTTTCAAAGGCAATACAGTGGGGTGGGAAGAATACTGATTGAAGAGTCAAAAGAACCAGGTTCTAATTTCAAGGATGACATGATCCTGCATGACTCATTTACTTTCTCTGAATATTCCTTCATCTTGAAAATCAAGGTAATGGAGTCAAATTTACTTAAGAACAAGGAACAGGAAAAATCAAATTACCTCATTTGCTTAATACATAACTGACCCTTTAAAAAACAAAAGTAAATCCAAACAAGCAAAACCAGAGAAGTGGCAAATTTACCAAGATTGTCATGGCAAGTTTTCAAAGATTCAGAAGAAACTCAAGTCTTTCACAGTCTCAGTAAAAGTCCATGGATAAAACAGAACTCTGGTAATCCAAATGTTTAAATTCACTCCTGGGCAAACAAGAATAGTGGATTAAAATAGTAAAATTACTGCCGAGGTGGTTAGGGTACAGCAAATTCTCATAGAACTCATTTGAAGGCTCCTTTTGGAAGAACTGTTAGCAGTACTTTATTTTAAATACCTAGTATTTATTACATGGTATTCAAATGTCTTAAAAACTTAAATCTCCATGAAAAATTGAACCAGGAAAAAATTTATATAATCATACATTTAACTTATATGTACTCTTTATATACTCATGTGATTGTGCCCATAAACGTGCATCTGTACATATAACCATATATATACTTGTATGTAATGATTGTGTATATATTTGCATATCAAATGATAAAAGCAAGATAAATATGAATTCTCAGCTAGCTCACACACCTAATCAATGTGGTAACTCTTAACCATGATTACTGTCCAAATACAAAAAATTAGAAAAATTTTACTTTTAGTTTCCAAATAAAGGGTTACCTAGAAGAATTCTTTGCTGCACAATGTTTTTTTTGAAGCTGACATCAAAAGCCAAAATGTGTAGATTTATTACTTACATCTAAGTCAATGTTTACCAAAGGAAAATGCAGTTTCCAAGTATTTTGGAAGATAATTTTACCCAATTCAAACTTATCCATATTCTTCATGTTAAGACTTTATTCTTTCTTTTTTTTTTTTTTTTTTGTGGTGCCAGGGATCGAACTCAGGCCCTTATGGTTGCAAGGCAAGCACTCTAATCACTGAGCTAAATCCCCAGCCCCTAAGACTTTATTCTCTATAAATCAAAGTGCATCAATGGTTTTTAAAAAGCAATCAGTGGTCTCAATTACCTCAGGACTGTTTCTAATCAGCAATTACAGGAGGTTCTTTAGAGGCTAGAAAATTTGAACTCTGAATGCAATTATATTCTTACTCTTTTCAAGGTTCATTACTTAAAATAGAAGAGAATTCTAATAGATTGTAACCTAAGATCGAAAATTTTTGTTGGTAGGGTTTGTCTGACAATAGAGGACATATATAGAGTAAATACTCAATTTTGTACCAAGGAATAGTGCTAATTAAAATATATGGACGCTATAATGAAATTTAACAGAAGTATAATAATCCCCAAATCAGGAAAAACCAGGAAACTTCTGGACAAACTGGTCAACAGCTCAAACTGAAACACAAAAATCTCACTTCATTTATATTTTCACTTTTATGCTTTAACCATCTCTCCCTTACTTTCATATATTCAAACATACGTACACACATACACATAAAGCAGATCTTCACAGTTCGGAGATTAAAAGGTTGAGCCCAAACACTTTGAGTACTACTATTGTCATAGATAGCTATTTAGAGTCTTTAAAAGTGAGCATTACCCTCTGCCCCTACTACTGCCTTTTTTAGGAAACAAATTACATTAAAACTGAGTTTTCTAATTTTCAATTAGTGATAAAATCTGAACTTAGAAATAAAATCCAAGTTCAGTGTGCAACCACAGATACTCAGGAGGCTGAGGCCAGAGGATCACAATTTTAAGGCTAGTCTGGGCAACTTATTATGGAGACTGTCTCAAAACAACAAAACAGTAATTTTTTCAATCTCTAGCACTAACAAAATAAAAAAAAACCCAAGAAATCAGATTCTTATCTCTAACTTCAACAGAGAAACTTAAAGTAACTGTATAGTTTTCAATTAAGTAAAATCTTTTACAAGATTTGGACACTTTTTGAAGATAATCCTTGTATTTGCTTTCAGATATTATGCACTTTTATTTCAAAGGAGAAATTACTCAGATTTTTAAAATCTATGTAGAAAGTAGTTTGAGTAGACAGTTTAATCACAGAAGCCAGAGCCAATACTCAAAATTTAACATATTTTAAAATATTTTACAAAGATATTGTCAGATTTATGTGTATGTATGTGTATGTGTGCATATTTTAGAACGCCTCCCAAATACAGGCATTGTATTCGTAGGCCTAAACTTTGCTAGTAAGGCTAAGACTAGATAAATCTGTTAAAAATACGTAGAACTGTCTAATTATAGAAAATCTAGTCCAGAAGGTTAACTAGAAAGTAAAGAGGTAGATAGCAAAAACAAAGGGGAAAAGGCCACGATAAACTAGTTGATTAAAATCATTACAATTTGGAAAAAGAGCAGTAAGTTTTAAAATGCAGAGTAAGTTCAATCTTCAGGAGACATGTCTAGAGAGATATACATACAGGACTCAAATTTTAAAAAGGAAGAGTATGGCGAGTCATAGAAGATTATTGGAAAGAGCTTCTCTTAGCATTCTCCTGACACACTCCACCCCAAATATGTGGCAAAATAAACCTTCCCCTCTATTACAGCAATTTAATTTTTGATAGCTTCTCCCTATCTACACAAAAGCTAAATGCTGGAGTTCGCTGGGATTCCACCTTCTTTCCATCCTACACTATCTCCCGTGGAAATCTTTGTTTCAATTATCATCTTTATGCTGGATCATGTTTCCAGGCCTAAATTTCTCAGTGCCAATGTATCAATTGCTTTACTGACATCTCCATTTCCTCTCAGTCCCTGAGGTGCTGGAACACATCCATTGCCTATCCTCAAACTGTAAGTACCTGGTCCTCCTCTGAAATACCTTATTTAGTAAATATGACCAGATGCTCACACTACTACTCCAAGATTAATCTTTGTGTCTTTAGTTAATCATGAATTCTTATCACTGTTTCTTCCTAAAATGCTCTTAAATGCTTACTTCTTTCCACCCTCAGTGCTACAATCCTATCAAATCCATTGTTAGCCCTCTTCTAGATTACTCAAACTGACTTACCTGGCTTCTTGGCCTCTAGTTTTAATTCCCTTCAATCCACTTTTCTCAAGGTAGCCAGAGTGATTTTTAAAAAACACACATCAAAGAATCCCAGAAGATGACATCTAATCACATTGCGCATAGGATTAGTATTTGTTATCTTCCTTGATAGATTTTCTCCAGCCAAATGAATAGCTCCTATTGTATATGATCTCCTTTAACCTCCAAGTTTTTGTTCTTGTGATGTATCACAAAACAAATAATTCTGTCAATATCACAACTTTCCCTCCTAGGAATCTTGCACTGGATTTTTATCTTTGGTTACCATGATGTCTTAAAACAACTGAGTTAGGGGACACTTTCTTATAGGTTCCACACACACAGACACAAACATTTCTTTACAGTGGATACAGAAAAAATACTCTTAGGACAAGAAAGTTCACACCATGGGGGAATTGTTTCTAATAATTCAATGTCTCCATTATGGTGCAGTCTTCATTATAGGATGCAGCAGTAAACTAAACCCCTCTCCCATAAATTTAGGGTTTCATAAATGGTAAATAAAAACACAACTATATTGATGGACACTACTTGACTACATAAAATACTTTGTTGCATGTTTTTGTGCACCTAGTTTTCTGTACCTGTTTCAGTTTTCCAGAAGACTAAATGGTAATGGAAGTTATTTCATTTCGCCATTTTTTTGCTTTCATTGACACCAACTGAGTTCATGTTCAGCTTTAGCTACACACAGCATTAGAGTTTTAAAAGATTCACTGGTGGAACATTTACAAATACATTTATACTGAACAGATTAATATACTATGAAGGTACTTTCTAAATGATCAAAATACCTGACAATATGATGCACATGAAAAGTACATTATTTGAAGGCTGTTTACACCTTTTAGTCTTGAATTGTTAATTCAGATTAGGCAAGTATTTAACAGAATACAAACCCTGTTAAACATAAGTGGAAATGTGATCTTAAAAACTGAGTTCATTAAATACTTTGTTGTATTCTTGTTTAGCTATTACAAGACAACTTTTTGGACTATGTTTAAGAATAGTTTTGAAGTAGAAGAAAAAATAGTAAATGATAAAAATTATCAGTAATATACTTTTCTGTTAAAGACTAATATTAAAATAAGTAAATTATTTGAGCCATACATTTAACATTCCCCTTATTAGAGGACAACTGATTTTAAGTACTAGATAGATGGACAGATTTATTGAATAATTTCAAAATCATTAAAAGAAAATGGTAGAGATGGTTGATACAAATGCCCCTTGTACATTAACCTTGATTGGAGCATTGTAAGGTTAAATTCTCCATATAAATGACACCAATAATAATAAAACGTAAACGTAAAATTTGATATAACACTGATTTTGTTAGAATAAGCCATTTTACTATCATCTGCTAAAAAAACCAAAAAAAACCCACAATAAATCTACAATTTAAGATGTTAATGAACATTTACCCAACAATGTAATGCTGACACACTGTTCAAACTACGAGATCTGTTACTTGATAGCTCTGTCCCAACTAAACCAACAGTGGAAACTACTTCTACCAAATCTGGAAAATTCCCAATCTGAAATATTAACTATCATCCAGTTAAAGTAGTGATCACAAACAGGTATTAACATTCAAAACAGTTTGTATTTAGAATGTATAATGTCTTATAAGAAACCATTTATTTAGGAGTAATGACAACCAACTACAGTTTAAAAAATTAAAAACAAGGCCGGGTGTGGTGGCACACACCTGTAATCCCAGCACTGGGGATGCTGAGGCAGGAGGATCACTGCGAGTTCAAGGCCAACCTGGGATACATACTGAGTTCAAGGCCAGCCTGTACTGTATAGCAAAACTCTGTCTTTAAAAACAAAAAACAAAACAGTTAAAAACAAAAACACCTTATTTTTAACAAGTTTTTTAAAAAAATAAATCCTGAAATGTTTCCTCAAATTAGTGTTACCAGAAGGCATTCTATTTAGTAACAAAAGTACTGATGACTGATATCTACTTTACAAAAATTCTCATATTTTTAATATTCAAGATAATCCCCTCATTTTTACCAAATCAGTGTCATAACTCTTACATACACAAATTCTCAGAGACTAATCAACCAGAGATTGTCACGCTTTTTATAATTGCCCCAGTGACCTGTCAGGATTAAACTAATAAAAAGACTAAAGCTAGAAAAAACACTGAGCTAAGATATTTGGTATGCTATCTTATCTTCAAGTACAGGCAAAGGAAGACCTTCACAGATTTCAGGAATTTAGTCTACTATTTCTTTTGGATTATCCTATTTGCTTTCATTTACTTTTAATAACATAAGAATGACCATATACCCTGATTTTCTTGAGACAGGTCTTACATAAGGCTGTCAGCCCAAAATAACTTGATAGTGTACCCTCCCTGTCCCATTTTATAAACTTGTTACATGTTCTTATCCATAAAAACAATTGTAAATTTTGCAAACTGAAATTTGAACTCAGTACATGTGGCTTAAAAATAATTCAAGAAAAACAAAAGATTGTAATAAAAGTTTTCATAGAAAAACTAGATAAATTGTGATGGAGAAGAGTTGTAACTCAGGCCATGCAAGATAAACTAGAAATTTGTGATTACTTTTAAATTTGCTCATTCCAGTTGCATCATCCAACTATTAAGTATAAATTAACGTTTTATGCATTATTGTATTTTTCAAGATTTTCTGCCCATTACTATTTTCATTGGTACCCATCAAGTCCACAAATTAGTATCTTCCCTATCTTTCTGTATGAAATAACCATTTGTTACTTAAAAAGTATTAAATCCTCTCAAGAGGGGCACTGTTTGATATTATCATTCTAACAAAAAGCAAAGTTTAGATCAGTGTTTTTACAATGTAACATTTTTATATTCATCCTTTCTTTTCCAAGTCTCAGGGAGAAACTAAAAAATTTAAGAAAGGAAAATTTTTGGATATGCCAAATAGTCCCACTGCAGTTTCTGGAAAAAAATACTAGTTCACGTGTGTCCCTATTTTATTCAAAGTATTTTAAAATATCTTGATTTCACAAGGATATCCTAATTAGAGTCCATTTTAGTTTCTTGGTTGAAGAACTAATTAGTTGGGTGCACAGAAGTAGCATCAACACAAAAGATATGTTTTATGTATTTTGAACTCATTTTTTAACTCCTCAGCTATGTAACGCTTATCTGCAGAACCACTTCAACCATAACTAGGATTATTTTGCCGTTCTGTTACAGATAAAAATAAAAAAGGATAGGGTAATAAAATTACTTTAAAATATCTACTTTCAGGGCTGGGGATTTAGCTCAGTGATTAGAGTGCTTGCCTTGCAAGCACAAGGGCCTGAGTTCGATCCCCGGCACCACAAAAAAAAAAAAATAAAATAAAATAAAATATCTACTTTCTTTCATTTTAAGAAATAATAACCACATTATTTTTCAGGAAAAGACAGTAGGCTACCAGGACCTTTAAAGTTCAAGTTCCATCATCTTAATATATAAACACACCTGGATACGAGGTTTTTTTAAAAAATCACACATAGACATAAGTTCAAGGTAGAGCTGTAATAAACAAATTCCTTTTATAAACAAAATTTTAACTGAAAAGCCACAGTAGATGGAAAAGAAGAAAGGATATTACTTGGTAAAATCCAGTGACATCTACGATAGTTTTACAGCACATTTAAGCATTCTAGGGTTTTATATCTTCACCTGCCTTCCATTTCTTAGTTGCTCCTTATAAAATTGCCAATTGCAAATATAGGTTTGACCTCAAATCTAGTCCTGAATTTGAGTTCCAAAAAAAGCAAAACATTCTAAATTTCTATCAATATTACAGTTTTAATTTTTAAAAAAAGATTTGTTTAGAAGGCAATGCCCAACTAAACGGGAGAAAAAGCAGCAATATGTAATTATATTACATATATACTCATTGTATGAAAGTGTTTTTTGTGTGTTATCTAGAATGCACTTGTTCTGTCCATCTCAATATAAAATGACTTAGACCAATACTACCAAAAGAAAGAGTATTATATAAGGGGTACACATTTACAATTCTGCTAGTCTTAAAGGCAGCAAAGACAAAGAAAATATATCAAATAGTACATGCACATCTCACATAACGTCCATGGAACTTCCAGTGGCTTCTATGCAATGTGCCTCTTTTCTATAACTGTATTACCAACTATCAAGGAAGGAAAGATAAGTTTAAAAGTAATGGTACTGAACTGAATTGTTTGAAGCCAGTGCCCCACAAATGGGGAAAAGTGCATTTAGTTCAGCAGCAATACAGCACAGTGTGAAGATATTGTGCTTAGACACAGATAATACAGAACTGAAAGATGTACAAGGCAAGTCAAGATATAAAACCATAGTACACTGTTAAATAACCATGAAACGTACATATATTGCAGTTTTCAAAGAAAGACATTCATTTCATTATACAAGGATAGGGAGAAAATCCTTACAGTTACCTATTGTAGTTTATGATATAATAAATACATATCTATATAGCACTGTATATACATATATAGAATGTGTTTATGTATAATTTATTTGCCAAATTTGTTAGTTTTTGTGGATTTGCAACTTTCAGAAATGATAAAAAATGATACTACAAATTTCTCTTCCCCAAACTTAAGAAAACATATTTATACTAGGAAAGGTTTCAATACCCTACCCCTAACCAAAGATTTATCTCAGATATTTTGCTTCACAATTCATCAGAGAAGTAAAATTAAAGGAATTTTGGATTTTTCACTACATATTTTCATTTTGCCAGTTGTTTCAACAAGCAAATAGCCTAATATTTAAACCTCTGCTGCAAATTCTTTAACGAGGGATATAAACTCTAGTTGTGATAAAACAGAGCAAATCAAAACAAACAAAAAAAAATCCAGTGATTTACTCTGACTGTAAACAATATATAAAATTTAAATTTCAAATTCAAAAATAAGTTAAAGAAACATTCTACCTTCAGGGTCTATCATATATAATATAGATCTGACAATTGGTAAGGGGAAAATGTTTATGAAAAGTTGCAACAAAATCATTTGCCATTATTTTTTCTACAAGAAACATGTATCTAACTATACTACCTCTGTCCCTTAAATTTAATAAATTCATAATTTGTTGGCAATTTTTTAAGCAAACTGGCATATCAGATTACACAACAGAAAACATCCATCAAATTCAGCAAAGAAAACCTATGTAAGCCTTTTGTACAGAATTTTAAAAAAAATCTAAATGGCTATGATTCCTCTATTAGCAGAAACACATAATGCAGTCTTTATAAATCTGCCATATATACCAATATCTACATAAATAGACACAGATACAGATGTGAAACATGAACGGCAGTCTGATTCTGAACAGTGTGTAGGACACGCGGATCTGTATCAGACCATGGCACGATACGGACCCTGCATCTTTAAGAACTGAATGATGAAAGAAGGGCCCCCAGCAACAATCTGAGGAGGGAGGTGACTGAGTGGACAGTTCTCAATACTCATGATTGAAAGCTTGCTGCAGAGAGCTAGCTCAAAGGGAAGGCTGTGCAGGTTGGGGTTGTCATTCAAATACAGTTCTTCTAGGTTCTCCAGTGTACCTATTTAAAAAAAAAATCAAATCGATTATTATTTTAAAAGATTAGTTACTCCCAAAAAATTCAACTGAGACTTACATACACTTAATACACATTTCCTCCTAGTATCTTCACACAGCTTTAAAATTCTTACAACGATGGATTTCATGTTTTACTGCACATTCAAATCAACTGCAGAGATTTCTAAAAATCCTGATGCTCAGGTCACTTTCTATACCAACAAAATCAGAACCTTGTCCTTGATGATTAGTATTCAAGCTTGGAGTTTTTTGAAAATTCTCCATGTCCAGAGAGTGTGTTTAGGATAGGTTTGATATATATATATGTATGTTTAACTCTAGAAATTAGTTCTTCACACAGTGTCTATAATTACTTTTATAGACAATGCAACAATTTCTAGTATTATGTTTCTCATGTGGTTTTTGTCTTTGCTATAAATCTTTCATTAACAGAGTTATCACATTTTGGCACTAAACCAAAAATCAATTTATATAGTCTTTTAAATGTTTTTCTTACAGTATCTTAGGACATTCACTCTTTCTAGGTAAATTTCTACAGCCATTACATGAAACCAGATGAATAAACCTATTAGAAATATAACTGCAAAGTTGCCTCATGTGCTTCCAATTTTATAAGAACCGCGCACTAACTGATTGCGCCACTGGAGCGCCAATGCTTCCAATTTTAAATGTCAAAATTTGGATTCCTTGAAAATGGTATTTATTAGAAAAATAATAAAATCAACAGCTAGCAGGTTATTGATCTGCTTATACAGAAGATATTCCTTAGAACAACTCTATATGAAGTAACTATTATCATCCTTATTTTACAATTAAGAAATTTAAGGCTTAGAGAGTTCACATGTCTTATCCAAAGACACAAAGCTAATGACTGGCTGAGTCAGATTTTAAATTATCTACCATCTTCAAAACCATTCTTAGTCACTAATCTACAGAGCTTCTGGGCTAGCACACTACAGATGGCAGAAGACAATTCACAGAATCGTTAGTTTTAGAAGTATTAGTTAGGATGGGAATAAAACTTAGTAGAAGAGCACTTATTATCCAGCATGCATGAGACCCTTGGTTTTCTTTTAGAAAAATTCTAAAGTACATCCAAATGCTGATAGTAGAACGAACACACACACACACACACACACACACACACACACACACACACACACACACCTCTCTCTCACACAGTCTCATAAAGAAAATTTTTGGCATAAGACATTAATTTAATTCAGTCTGGGTGATTTTTCAATCTAGAAGAAGTAATTCTCCTACATTAGGATTATATAAAACTTACTGTAAATATAAGTATACTAAAATATTCTCAAATACAGTGCTAATCCTAACACCCCATGAGGAAAGCTAAATTGAAATCAACCAACCAACACCAACCATTGGTGCACTATAAAAAAAAAGAAACTTAGGCCTGATATAACCTCATCTTACAAAAATAGGTTTGTTAAATTTATCTGAAATACTGTTTGCAAGCACAAGAGCAGAGACTTAGTAGAGAGTCAGTATCCCCTGGGTTCATACCAATTTCCTCAGGAAGATGAGTAAGTAGATTTTCTCCAAGACCTAGATGTGTGAGGTTGGTGAGGTGACCGATGCCTCTGGGAAGAGTGGTCAGCTGGTTGTTTGTCAAGACTAATTTCTGAAAGGTTAACAAAAGACAGTTACAGATATATTTCCTACAACCGAAGTAAACATACACCAATACATCCACTAAAGAATAAAATAAGAAAATTAAATTGGTAAGACTTAGTAAGTCACAGGATTTTCTTTTTAAAACTATCATTTGTTAGAACAAAAGCAGATAGGTTATATGGACATTAAACCCACCCTAATGCTAATAGAAACACCTGTTCAAAGAATTAGATTAAAATCTTAAGGAAAATGTACAATTTAAAATAGATTCTACTCACTTTAATCATACAGTTTTATAAAGCCATGAGGACAATGTTTTACCTGTAAATCCTTAAGGTAAGCAATTTCATTTGGCAAGGATTCCAATTTGTTCTCTTCTAGATCCAGCTCTCTTAATTTCCTAAGGTTCCCAAGACCATGGGGAAGTTTCTTTAGAAGATTGTTTGATAATATTAGAACCTAAAGAGAAATTATTCACTGTGTTTGGCAACTCATGAAATGGAATTATTTATTAATGTAGTGTATCTTAAAAGTTATTAAGCAATGCTAATTTTCCAAACAATTAATGCTAACAGTAACAATTACATTAACATATAAAATATTTGCTATTCTAAAAATTTTAAAAACCGGGGCTGGGGATTTAGCTCAGTGATTAGAGTGCTTGCTTTGCAAGCACAGGGGCCTATGTTCGATCCCCGGCACCACGAAAAGAAAAAAAAAAAAAAAAAAAAAAAAAAAAAAACCTACTATCACTATTGGAAAGAGATGTTTATTTGACTTTGTCAAAAATAAAGAGAAGTAATTTTCACTAAGTTATGAAAATAAACTATTTACATTAAGATTCATATGTAGTTGAATAATCAAAACTAATTATTCAAAACCCCTTATAGGCCTTCACTTAAGGAAGTCAGCAACTCACTATTAACTGCCTATTATCATCAACTCACTACAGTTATTATTTGTTTTTGTTTTTTTGTGCTGGGGATCGAACTCAGGGCCTTGTGCTTGCAAGGCAAGCACTCTAATCACTGAGCCAAATCCCCAGCCCCTATAGTTATCATTTGTGATATTTACTACATTTGAAGACATCCTAAAAGATAAAGCAGGGGGAAAAGAAGGCTGAGGAAGAGACACTCTTTACTCTCAAAGAAGTTATAAACTAGAAGGGAAGTAGACAGACAGGAAAGAGAACAGGGATCGTGGAAAAAGCACTAACTAGAAAAGATGTACATAAAGTTTTAGCTAGTTTTTTAATGCAAATTTATTTCACCCAAAGTTATATAACCCATAATAAGATAAAAATATAAAATAAGCATGTTCGTGGGTACGAAGAACCAACATAGTGAAAATGGCCATACTTCCTAAATTACTATACAGATTTAATGCAATTCCAATCAAAATTCCAATAACATACTTCACAGAATTAGAAAAGGCAATCATGAAATTTATCTGGAACCAGAAGAGACCAAGAATAGCAACAACAATTCTGGGCAACAGGAATAAGGCAGGGGGCATCACAGTCCCCGA
>PVJO010020368.1:0-19628 GCA_004026905.1 Hystrix cristata
CCATTATATGTAAAATGTACCAATACATGTTCTTGGTTTAAAATAAAAAAAAAAGAAATAGAAGAGAAAAATGGAAACAAAGGTTTTATAAATAGGGAGGGAAGAGAGAGTGAAGGAAGGGGAGGGGAATGAGAAAAAAAGAAGCAACAAGATATATCATGTACAGGTACAAATCCCCTATGATGAACGTTATCACTATGTACATCTAAAATTTACCATTAAAATCAAATTTAAAAAAAAAAAAAAACAGCAAAAATCCCAGTGAAGAAGGCAAAGCAGTAATTACATTTATCTGGAGTATGGGGTAAACTTTTCCCCCCTCTCCTTTTCCCGCTATAGAGGAAAGGATTATTTGGAATGTATGTTTGTATTTATTAAAGAGGATGTGGGAGGGGCGAGGGATTTAGCTCAGTGGTAGAATGCTTGCCTTGGAAGCACAAGGCCCCAAGTTCAATCCCCAACACCCCCCCGCAAAAAAAGGATGTGGGAATAAGACTTAATTACTATAAAAGCTATTAGGAAGAGAGCATATTTTATTCTTCCAGAGCCATGAGGGTTTTTTTGTTTTTTGTTTTTTGTTTTTTGTTTTTGTTTTTTAGGACAAATCTGTATTAGTCCCCTTCTACCCTTCTACTGCCACAACCCCAGGAATTCATGGAAACTTCACTGAGTGAGCAGCCTCTGCCCACCATTGCAGTGGCCACTTAGCTGGAAGGATGGAATGTTCTAAGACACTCCTCATCTCTCTGACAGTTTAAACTAACTGGGATAACTAATTTTTTTTCCAATTTCCAATTTCCCTGTTCCAGTTACATGGCTGTGCCACAAATCATTCTAAAACTCAGTGGCTGGAAAGAATAATCATTCCTTATTATCTCTCACGGTTCTGTGGGTCAGGAATCCAAAGGAAACCAAGATGGGCTTTCTGACTTGAGGTCTCTAGTCGGGCCATAATTAGACAGTGGCTAGGATGGGGATCAAGCCAAAGGCTTCTTCATGCTTGTGGTTTTATACTTGATTTGGCAAAGCCAACACTTCTTGAGTCTCTTCACGTGTTCTCTCCAGTGTAGGCACTTGAATGAAATTGGCTTTTTTTACATGTTTACTTAATGCCCTAATGTATCTTAAGGGGAACAAGCCAGCCTAGGCAGACATAATGTCACTTCTGGGGTGCATCATTGGTTGAGGTAATTGCGCTGATCTGTGCAGGCTTTAGAAGAGGGATGAGGAGAATTCTATCCTTGTTACATTGATACAAGATGGCTTTAAACCAGATATCCTTGAGGAGTGTTTAGCTTTTTATTTCTTAGGTTTCTTAGCAATATCGGTTACTCTGTATCTAGTATTTATTTAAAACACACACGCACATGCTGGTACTACAATAACAGGAGGAACAAGAGATAGAGAAATACAGGGTTTTTCTTATTTTTTTTCTTTTTGATCTATACGTCAAACCTTGGAATTTGGTTTCTCTAAGAAAAAGCAAATTCTGTACAAACTAGTTTGGATGGAAGTTAATATTTGTAATAATAATATTAATTACTACGTATTGACAGCCTTTGAATGAAATGCACTTCATTTTATATAATAAGCCTATCAAGCAGGTATTATTCCCTTTCACAGATAAGAACATTAAAGTGCAGAGAAGCTAAACACTTACTTGAAGCACCAGCTAGAAAATATGAACTACAGTGTTTGAACTTGAGTCACTTGACCCGTCCAAGTCTGCTTGGGTGTGGGGAAGCTGGTGCTTTACATCAATGTCACCGTCCCCTGGGAAGGTAGTTTTCACTAAGCAACCAACTGCCGTGATGGCCGACATCAATCTTTAGCCCAGTGACTCTGGCTTTTCAATTTACCAGCTGTGCACACTTGGACAAGTCAGTTCATTTATCCATGGCAAAGTTTATTTTATTGAGATGAAATAAGATAATTCATTAAAAAATACTGTAAAAATGGCTCTGGTAAAGTTAGTGAGCAATAACGTTGCAATCACTGCTACCATAACTACTGTTATTTTGCTAGGTTCCTTTATATCACTATATTCATAAGACTGCTTTAGAGGTACATCCTGGTCTAAGAGCAAAGCAGAATCTTTTCAAGAAAATTAAGTTTGGGACCAATAACAAGTTAGTCTTGCTGATGAGCTGCATCTGCTAAAGAACATTTATAACCAGTCATCATTAGTAGCTCTTTAAAAAGCTGATACTACAGAAAATAACTGCTGGTAGATTTGTAGTTTCTCCTTGTGGTCTTATCATGTAAAGGGCCAGTTAGTCTTCAGACTGACTGTGATTCTCCATAGCACATCTTTCCTTTTCACCATTTGGAGAAACTTGAAAGGCAAATTATTGGTAGAGAATTATTTTTGTATGTATGCAGAACTAGAAAGAGAAAGTGTGGCTGGGAAAATGGAAGTCACTAAGATATTTATCTAAAGTATAAGAAATTACAACTAAGAGAAAAATGATTTAGACACCTCTTACCCTTAAAATTAGTTTGCTTACGTAGGACAACCAGTTACATCTGAATTTCAGTTAAGCAACAATGATCTAGTGTAAATCAGTCTAAATATCTCATAAGACTCATACTTTAAGTAATTACCTAATGAGTGCAGCTATTTTTGTGCTTACAAATTTTGCCTTGGAGTGTAAGGCAGTATGCGAAGCAAAGTTTTAGAAGAAGAGAGGCCTGAGTTGGGTGTCATGCCAAGAAAACAACCCCGATAGAGGATACAGACTGAGCTCAGACTCTCACACTTACCTCCTGTACTATTGAAATCTGAAATACACCAATTCTGTAATTCTTAACTTTCCTTTGTCTATTATTAAATTCTTTTCCTCCCCTGGAGCCCCCTTTCATGTAATCTTCTCATGTACAGTTCCTAAATAGCCTCCAAGACCTATTAGATATGGCAGATTGCCTACTTGTTTATGGCGTAGAGTCGTGGGGAAAGGGGATGTCAACACTCTCCGGAATGTCAAGAGCAATAAGGGTTTTGCATATGTGCCCCGGTGGTGAAGAGGTAAGGGAGCCTTCCTCACTGTCCTTTCCTTTTTGTCATTTAGATACTGAAAAGAATGATCATTTTGTAAGTTCCGTTGAAGACATAAGGGTCACAGAATTGAAGGATTCTGGCCTCCTGTGTCATGGTTTTGGGAGGTACATGATGATCAAGAAACACATTTGGTCAAGGAAGAGAGATTTCTATGCAATGAAAATTACAAGACAGCTGATGAAAAAATTTAGTAGAACACAGAAATTGGAAAGACATCCCATGGTCATGGATTGAAAGAATTAACATTGATAAAATGCCCATACTGGCCAAGGCAATCAACATATTTAGTGCAATCTTCATAAAAATACCAAAGGGACTCTTTACCAAAATAGAAAAGGCAAACTAAAATTCATATGGAGCCACAAAGACCCCCCAATAGCCAAAGCAATCTTCAGTGAATAGAACAAAGGTAGAAGCAGGACAATAATGGGAAGCAGCATGTATGTCTATCAACAGAAGAATGGATAAATAATGTGGTATTTACACACAATGGAGTACAATTTTGCTATAAAGAAAGATAAACTTGAGTCTTCTGTAGGATGCTCTTTGAGACTATAATGTAGGTGAAATATATCAGACACACAAGCTTAACTATCACATGGTTTCTCTTATATGATAAATACAAAGTACAAATAGAGAGCAAAATAAAAGATACATAAGAACAGGGATATAGATCTTTGGCAAATGGGAAGGGAATCAAGAGATGGAAGGAGGCAGAAGGCATGAAAAAAAGTAAGATGTGTTAGGTTCATGTACTCACTCCCTACAAGGAATGTAACCATTATATACTGAAAATATGTGCTAATAAAAAATAAAGTAATTAAAAATGGTATGAAAGGCTGGGGATTTAGCTCAGCGGTTAGAGTGCTTGCTTCGTAAGCACAAGGCCCTGAGTTTGATCTCCAGCACCAAAAAAAGAAAAAAAAAATGCTATGAATCTATAGTGAACAAAATCCCTTGACACTGGCATAAAAACCTACACACAGATCAATGGAAAATATTAAAGAATTCAGTAATACATTCACCTCTCTACAGCCAGCTGATCTTTGGCAAAGGTAACAAGTGAAGAAAAGATAAACAGTTTCTTCAGTACATAATGCTGACAAAACTGCAAATCTATCTACAGAAGTATGAAATTGGACCTGCACCTCTCATTGTGTTTAAAAATAAACACAAAATGGATCAAGACTCAAACATAAGACCTGACCCAATGAAACTACTAGAAGAAACATAAGACCTGACCTGATGAAACTACTAGAAGAAACATAAGACCTGACCCGATGAAACTACTAGAAGAAACATAAGGGGAACACATCAGTTTGAGCAATGATCCCCAATTCTTTTGTATAAGATCCTCAAAAGCCAGGCAAGATAAACAAAACTAGACAAATAAGATCATTTCAAATTAAGACGCTTCTATATAGCAAGGACAGAAATCAGCAGGATTAAGAGACATATTGAAGAATGAAGAAAGTATTTACAAGCTATTCATCCATAAAGGGATTAATATTCCTAATACACAAGGAACTTTAAAAACTCAAAAATAAAAACATAATTTGGTTCAATGAACTGAATAGACATTTCTCAAAAGAAAATATGCAAATTGCCAACAAGCATACGAACGATGCACATCACTAATTATCAGGAAAATATAAATCGAAACCACGATGAGCTACAATCTCATCCCAGTTAGAATGGCTATTTTAAAAAGACAAAAATGACAAATTCTGGCAAAAAATGTGGAGAAATGGGAGCACTTACACACTTTTGGTGGCAATGAAAATTGATATAATTATGGAAAACAATATAAAGTTTCCTCTAAAAATTAAAATTAGAATTATCAAATGATCCATCTATCCCAATACTCAATATATTCAAAGAAAAGGAAATAAAAATGTCAGTGAGATACTGGAATTCCATGTCTACTGCAGCACTGTTCTGACAGGCCAGATACAGGCTCAATCAAAGTGTCCATCTACAGGTGAACAGATAAGGAAATTGTGGCACATAGGCACAGGGCAATATTATTCACCTTTACAAAAGTGAAATCCTATTATTTATGCAGCACAAATGGAACTGGGAGCCATTAAGTGAAATAACCCAAAAAGATAAATACCAAGTGGCCTCTTTCTTTAGAAACATATAATTATCATTAGTCTCATTCTACTTCTAAAGAAACTGAAGGTTATAGATGTTAAGACATTTCCTGAGAGCCAATTATACATGGAAGTCAGGTTTAATCCCAGGCAAAACCTTTTTTGGAAGAGGTAATTCCTCAGATGATTCTGAAAGAATGAAGAATTGTAGAATCACAAGATCTTTACATGCTGGGTCAACCTGCTGGCAAAGGAACCAGGAAGAACTAAGAGGAGAGATGGCAGAGTCAACCCCATTCTCTTCCGGGTTTCCTCCATATTTCTTTTTTTTTTTAAGAAAATACCGAGGCACATGATGCATGATATTTGGTCCTTAGGGCATGGAAGAAAGTCAATTCTTTATTGTAGACTTCTCCAGAAAGAGCCTATTTGTTTCAACTCTTTGTCCTTTTCCATTGTGGTTGTTTTCTTTTACTGTTGGCTCTCTGAGAAAACATTCCAACATGTCACCATGTCAATAGCAAAGTTAGGCGGATGATGAGAACAACATGCTAAATTAGTAACAACAATAACAACAACAAAAAGAAAACAAAACTATAAACCTGTTCAAAGACTTTATATTGCTCTTGGCTGTAAGTGGGGAAGGGCTTGAAGGAGCTGCGCATATGAAACACAGGGAAAAATGCTACTCTGAATAGGTCAGTGATTGGGTAGCCCTGATAGACATGGAATAAAAGTACCCAGAAGTGCCCAATATGTAGCAAGCACTCAATTAATTCACATGAAATGAATGAAGACCAAGAGAAACCTCTTGCTCTCACTCACACTGGTACCACTTTTCAGGCAGGTTTTTCAATAACCTGCTTACCTACAGTTATTCTTCCACTTGGCTCACTCATCAAACTAGGAACTGGAAATAAGGCCTAAATGGTTTCTGTGGAAGCCAGAGGTTAACAATTTTGCCTTGTAGGGGAGATTGCAGCACTGAAACTTGGCAAAAGTGGTAAAGTCAACATGAGTTACTAATAAAACCGGTGCTCAGAGTTCGTTCACTATATGGGCCCTTGAATTCTCATAGTGTAGGCATATAAATGCTCCTTTATTAAAATAATATACTACAGAGGACTGTGTGGTGTTTGAAGGGGACTGTAAATTTAAAATGTCTCAGTGTATGGATTCTCTACACCAGGCACTAAAGAGCAAGAGTAAGGACAAAGGTGACATCGATGTCAGGCAGCTAGGAAACATCTAAATGTCAACCTTGCCAGTGACTTGTGTGACACTCACCAAGTCGTTTGGCTTTTCTAAGGTCTTTTTTATCTCTAAAATCTGAATAATGTTATCTACATACTAATGTCATTTGAGAGTTGAATTAGGTAACATGAGTAAAATAAAGAGTTGCTAAATGTCAGTGGACTACAAGGTACTAGACTGAGGACGGCCCCAAGCACAAGGCAGATGTCCAGCGGGAACATGGAGGAGACCAAGTCCGTATCTGCGCTCAGCACGCCTTCGGGTTGGGTAGCTCTAACGCGGGTCACTGCTACTTTGCTTCTCACACCTGCCTTGGAACCACCCATCGTGAGTGGACACATCTCACTGTGACCCATCGTGAGTGGACACATCTCACTGTGACCTCGGGTCCTAAAGGAAGGTGCTGAGTTACATCCAGCATGTTCCTTCTAGGAAGAAAGTAGGTCATGCCGCAAGTATGTTAGACTTTGCTCTTCCTTGAACAGCAGCATTTGCCCGGATCCAGCAGTCAGTCACGCTGTGCCTGCAAGTCCTCTTGGTGGGACACGGAGACCCTAACGAGGCTGGGTCCGGCCGTAGCTCTGCCTCACTTAGAAGAGAGTTACGCTCACAGGGCGAGCATGGGTTCAGACAGAAAGAAGCCTTGTGCAGAGGTGTGGCTTGTTGCTGTGAGCTAAGGACTGAGGCGCCCGGCACAGGCTCCTGACAGGCCTGGACTGCGGAGGCCGATGGTGACTTGGGCGCACAGCAGCCAGCTGCCATGTGTGACAGAGGCCTGTTGAGCTGCGGCCCGAAGGGCTGTGTTCAGGCGACACCAGCCTGCAGACTCCTCCTTTCTTCCATGGCCTGTGACAGAGAGACCCAGGACAGATTTTTCCCTCACAGCCTGAATTCATTAGATTTATTTTCTCCCAACACACTGTGGAGACTGAATTGCCCTCATTCATATGCTGACTGCAGAGGAGCAGGGATCCAGTTCTGGCACCTAATAAAATGTGCCCAGTGGAAATCACAAGGGAAAACTGGATGAAAAATCCCAAATAGTAAAGATCCGCAGGAACCCGCAGTGGAATTCCTACACCCTTTACAGGTCATGAGGTGTAAAGATGCATTAAAAAAAGAAAAAAGAAAGAACCTCATCAATTTATCCCTGGTGTCAGATGATTCTCAAGAGGTTTTTTTTTTTCCTTCCAGACAAACCCCTTGCTCTCCCCAGTGAATGGATCGCACACAAGGGCGCAGAGTCGGCCTGGCTCTCCCTCCCTCTCCCCTGCGCCCGCCCACCCTCCGCTCACTAGCGCTGTTCATGATTTTCTGCTGTCAGGATGCTGTTGCTTTTGGCAGTAAACACTTCGCACATTGCTACTGCTTTTTGCCAAGACAGCCCGCCCCACTCAGATTTATAGTTTAAAAGATGCAAGACTAGCTTTCACAAGCACAGTTCATCTCATAAAAGAAAGGGGTTGTATAAAAAGCCTCTCTTTTCCCTCTCTTTCCCCCATATCTGGGACATGGTGCACAATGAACAAGTGGAAATGGGAATTTTTTTATAGGGAATGCAGAGACTTAATGGGGTAGGTGTTTAAATCTGATTTGTGATCTATTTTTCCTTGTCAATATGTACTTTCCTTTCATCTTAGAAAAAAAAAAAAAAAAGAAGAAACCAGAAGCGAAATTATAAATAAAGCAGAGATATCTCATTGATACTCAGTAGTCCTCTTCAGCACCCACTATTTGTATGTTTTATTAGTTTTTCCAAGTATCCATCTCATCCAAGTCAGCATGGTAGAAAACACAATTGCTTTTAGAATAAGATGTATATGGGTTCAAATTTATTAAACCTCTCGATTCTCAGTCTCTCCATTTTAAACAAATAGCATAAGACAATGTTTTCATGGCATAAAACACTCTTTTTATGGCTGAAGTTTAAATATAAACCTATGCTAAAGTGTCTGACACAAAATTGGTGCACTTTTTAGAAATGCAAGCTTCTTTTTTTTCTTCCCTTCCATCTTTCTTTTGGCCATAATGTTTTCCCTGGAAGCTTGTGTGGCTGGTTCCAAACAAAGCTACCAGCAAAGCTATCATCACCCAAACTCCAGATCTGTACATTTTGCCTGTTTCCTCTTTCAGTCTCGGGATGTCTCCCTGCCTTGGTGTTGTGGTTGTTCTTATTGTTTTGGTAGTCTGACCACAGTAGGGGGAACCAGGATGTAAGCAGTCCCTATATTGCTCCCATAAGGTGACATCCTCACTTTAATAAAAATAGGGACAATGTCTAACCCAAAGTCCTGAGGCCCTCCCTAAGTAAACAAAGTAGCCAAAGTCGTGCCTACTAAGACATAGCCCTGAAGTGGGTGTAGAGAATGACAAAGATGAAAAGAGACTTGGGTTTTGTCCCTAAAGAATTTGTAGTCTAGCATGAAAGACAGATGCATAAAATAATTAAAAGGTTGGATTCCAGTGAGTGCTAGAATAGAAGTTGAACCAAGAGTCCTGGGAGAATGTGGGAGAAGATTTATTCCAGCTGGAGAAATGCAGAAACTTTTCTTCCTGGAGGCATTTTTGAACTAAAATTTTAAGGACCAAGTTTAGGAGTGGCATGAGTAACTTGAGTGAAGACCCAGCATCTACATAATGCAAACACGCTTTTGGAAAATAGCAAGTAGACCAGGACAAATGTAATATAAATCATGGGTTTGGAATGCACAATATAGTTGAAAATAAAATTATAAACAAAGTGGGATGAAAAATATGTGAGAGCTCTGCTCAGCAGTTTAAGAAATCTGAACGTTTTACTTTCCTGAAGCAGGAAAGCTCATGAACGTGTGCATAAGTTGGAGAGAGCAATCTGGCGGTAAATTTGTGCTGGTGGCAAGGTGACCAGGGGGAAACATTTACTGTAATTGAGATCCACGTTAACAAGGCAGCAGTAGGCAGAGCACCGAGGCGGCGGGAGGAGGGAAAGAAGGACCAGGTGGCTGGGACGTTCAGGCACAGAGGCGCAGGGGCTTGACTTGTTCATGGTGTGGGTGGTGCCAGCGAAGGAGAGGTTGGAGGTTGGAGGTCAGCCTAAGGTCGGTATTTTCTTTTTCTGCAAGACTGAAGGTACAGTAAGGCCATCCGTGAAATGGGCAAGTTATGAGCTTGGTTTGGGGTTTCCCATAGAACAATTAGTCCTCAGGCAGAACATTCATGATCTTGGATAGTTTAAATCCCTCCAGATTACAATTTCCTCATCTGTAAAACAAGCTTCATACCTCACATTGTGAGTACCTCAATCACAAGTTTGGCTGTATTTCCTAAACCATGAAATCCGTTCACAAAGTAGGGGACAAACTACTCAAATCCCTCCCCTTCCCGCAGAGACAAGTTCGTGGGGTCCCCTCACACCAGATGGCACCCTGACCTGCGAGGAGACTGGTTGTCTAGAAGTCTCAAGGATATAATTCCTAAATGCAGTATTTTGAAAAATCTGATCTAGTAGCCTCTGACTTTTCACTCTCTGCGTATTCTGGATGGAATAAGTTCCATTTAGGTTTTAGTCAAAAAAGTTTTCAAAATGAGGAAAGGAGAAAAGCCACTGATGTGAGGGACTGAAAGATCTGTGTTCCCTTCCCAGCGTTTGGCTCACACGGTTCCACCTTGGGACAGCTCCGTGCACGGGGTGTGAGCAAGGGTGCACCAGGAAGGCCCTGGAACATGAGAAAGAGTTGAATTTAGCAGCGTACATGCCATGAATTCTTCTTTACTATCAAGTTGTAGAGGAGGCTTGGTACAGCTGGCCACAGTTTACACAGATCAGACGCTCCAAACTGGTTGCTGGAAGTTGATGCCTGTGATGAGACGCTGCCCCCGAGATGTGTGGCTGGGACAGGGAGATGTCATATTTGTTGTAAATCTAACTACAATATTAAATACATGGCATTTTCCTCACCTGGTTGTATATGGGTATGTGGGTGTGTATTTTGTAATTTATTTGTTCATTTATATCCAGATTTTGTCCTAGAGGGAATTAAAGAAGCTTCTAAATTAGTAGGAAAGGGTAAGGTAAATAAGTGAGGAAATTGGAGCAAGAGAGAAGTAAAAGAAAACAAATAATAAGGCGATAAGCAAAAAGGAAAACAAAACATCACACACAGGCCGAGCTGCCAGCTGATTCTGGCTTAGATATCTTGGTAGCAAACAGAAACATCCGAATAGGCTCAGTCTTCACGGAATTTCCAAAGGCACAGCTGCTTCTGGTGCTAAGACTCCACCCAGGTTTCTGCCTCGCTTTCCCTGAGAGGCAGCCTCTTGGAACACGGCCGACGACATCTTCAAGGTCTTCGTCGTAGATGTCACAGAAAGTCTCAGTTAGTTGTCTTTGTTATAAATTCCTCCATGAATGAGGCTCAGCACCCTCACAGGCAGGCGTCACACTTGGGGTCCATATGGCTCATTTTTGAGCAAACTAACAAAATTAACATTTAGAGGCTAGAGGAAAAAGCACTGTGTCCAAGTTAAATTTACTGAAACTGACAACTGTCCTGTGATAATGTGAGAGAATTTTTTTTTAATTTTGATGGTGCCGGGGATCGAACTCAGGCCCTTGTGCTTACAAGGCAAGCACTCTAATCACTGAGCTAAATCTTCAGCCCCCAATTTTTTTTTTAATTTTGAAATATACAGTGAAGTATTAGAAGAAAAGGAATGTTAGGTGTGCATCCTAGACTCGTATAGTTCAAGGAAGAGATGGGGGGTGGCAAACGATGAAGCAATGGGGGCAAAATGTTACTGTGAGGTTGATCTGGATTTTAATGTTCAATATTGCATTCTTATCTGGAAATTTTCTATAAATTAGAAATTATTTGCAACGGATGTCAAAAGGAATAATTTTCCTAAGAATTAATAAATGAAGTTTATGTTTTAAAAATCTTTCTGTATTCTAGGGAATTGCAAAGTAGAAAACATCATTTGATTGTAAGTGGAAATTATTACTTTTCTCTCCTTAATTGGCTTGCTTAATGTTTTTAAAACTATACTATCTATGTAGAAATATACAGTAGATGCAAAACTCACAATCATGATGGTCTTCCTTAGTTTAAAAAAAGACAATATTTATTGTTGATTTTACTACAAAACTGATACATGTGTGCACAAGTGCATAGATTTTAGAGTACAAAAAGGAAAACCACCCTTAGTTTATCTCTCAAATACTTGGAATATATATTTGCAAAAAACAATTATTGAAATTTGACCTTCATAAACTTGACATAAAGAGTTTTTAATAAAATTTAAACATCTGGATGTGAGTCTTGCCTATAACAATTTGCTACTTTTTACTTTCTTTTGTGTAAATTATTAGTTGAGCTGTTATAGAGAGAGATGAAAACTCAGAAGATAATATAATTATCTGGTAAGTTTTAGTAACTTTGCATAATGTAATTTAGGAAGAAAAAATGTTGCCAATCAATTTTAATTGACCAAATTAACCTCTATGTTGCTGCCAGCTGATATTGCCAGCACCATTTCAATGGGTATTGGGAGTGTACCTTTTACCACTTTTTTCCAATAAAAGCTAACAGCAATGCTGAAGCAATCAAAGGTAATTCATGTTTTCTTATGAAATCTTTTCCAGCGAATAGGAACTGGAGTTATCAGCTGACATTCGTTCTCATTCAATTTTTAGTGGAATTTAAAATTACAGGTGAATGATAGACAGAAAATGAAACCATAAGTAGAAAGAAGTCCTGAAAGTTTAATGAGTTTCTTGATTTCACCATAACTAGGTAAAACTTAGAGGTGAGTATGTTAGAGAAACCAAGAAAGATTTGTAATAACCTGTTATTTCTATCAGGATCCTTGGGAACTTTATCCTTGGAGGATTAGCAAAGGAAATAGTAAGAGCCCCTTTTACTGGTGGAACAATTGGTAAATTCTTATGCTAACTACACTGTTCTTCAAAACCAACTAAGCATTTAGTATTACACTTATTTAGGGTAAAATGGCCTGTTTGTTTTATAAGGAAGCCAAGTTGAAAGAAAGCAAATGGTAGAAATATTTCTACAACACAATTTCATGCAATTTGGAAATAAAATGCACTCGGGAATATTCTGCTTAGGTATAGAATGATGCAAGTTACTGTTCAATATAATTTATCTAATTAAGCATCTCTTTCTTGCTTCGAAAGTACCTACAATGGCTTCAATGTTTGTAAATTCCCAGTGCACTGTTTAAAAACTATGGTCTTCTACAGAGGCTGTCCCTCGAATTCTCAGGCTTCATTGCTGACTTTTCTTTGGGGCTGGAAAGGGGTGTAAAATGCAGTATTTTGAAATAATTTCATTTTCCTCTTGTTTCCATTGCTTTCCAATTGTATTTCTTATTAAATTCCGTGTCTCCAAACATCCCTGAGAGTGACATTAGCCTGCCAGTGTTCTGTATTTATCTTGGGGACTGCAGGCTCCTGAACTCATATGAGAAAGAGAGTAGACGGGATAATCATAACGCACACACCTAGTGCAGTTCACCCAAGTCCTCTCAGAAAACAATCCACCTCAGTCCAGCTGACATTCTTAAGGAAATTGAGTGCTAAGACAGTAGAGAGGGATAAAGGTTTTTTGGCTAAAGCCTTTTATGAACTAAGTAGGTGATCATCGATTTCATCCATGGAAAGGACCAGGCCCAAATAAAGCCTTTAGTTTTTAAATTCTGACAGTAAATATTGGGAATCCTAAGACCAAAAAGAAGAATATATTCTCTCTCTTTCATTTCATGGTCGAAGAATACAAGTTCCAGATGAATTAAGCTGTCAGTGAGAGCCGATTTGTCAGACTGGATTTAGAAACCTGGTCTTGAGCTTTTCTGTCAAGCATATTTTTTGTGTCATCCCGCTTTTAAATCAAGAATGTCTAACAGGATTGCAAAATAACCACAGACAATTAGGAGATTTTGATATAAGACCTATTACAGATGTTTGGATTTAGCCTTCGAAATACTTTTCACTAATTGTTAGATTGAAAGCATTCTGGTTGGCCTAGAAAATATATGCCAATCTTAATTATGATTATACTCTGCACTCCTCATTGTTGACTGGATTTAGTGTCATCCAGCTGAGTTTCGTATGGTGGAGTCTTTGAAACGATTGACTTAGAAATACTTTCCCTGGTCAGTTTTTGGTTCGTAATATGTGCATAGGTGTCTGAAAGAGTGTTTCTTTTCTTAAACTGAAGATATTGGCTTGAAAAGTGAAGATAAATCTATGAGTAACTAAGTGATAATATTCACATTTTGTCTCAAAATTCAATCGTGTAGGCAATCTTACTATGTGATATTCAATCTTACTATGTGATATTATAAAGTTAATCAATTATCTACTTCATATATAAACCAATAAGAACATCAGATAATAAAAATGTCTGAAAGACACATGATATAATAGAATCATTTTATTCTAAATTATTATTATTTTACAAATAATATTTATTAATGCTGGGGAATAACAAAGAAGGGAAGGAAATAAAGAAAAGAGAGAAGGGAAAAAAGGAAAGGAGGAAGCGAGAAAAGTTACATATAACCCTTAACCATGTAACTGTCTGCATTGTTCATACTCTCTTTTCTATGGAAATTGTTCCAGCACACCAGCATACATACAGGCATCATTGGAGGTGTTATAATAACTGGCATGACTGCCATTTATTGTGTCTTTAACCTTCATCAAATTGAGGAAGCATGTATGGATTTTACTGTTTTTCAAGTTTTGCTGACATAAATAATACCACAATAAATATATTTGAGGATAAGGTAGTGCATAAATTTCTAGGAGAAAAAGAAAACACCAAAAACCAAAACAAAACTGGCTCCCAAAGATGTAGTTTTGTGGTTCCTAATGCGTAGATCAAATTGCTGTTTACAGAGGGTGTGCCGACTGACGGTCAGACAGACCATGCTTAGAATCCTTCACAAGTGACAGGGGTTGTAATTAAGGCAGGTTTTATTACAGGGCTGGTGTTCAATCTGTGACTACATGACTATGCTGATGAGTCTCCACTTGCCACATGTATGTGAAATTAGAGAAAAGTAGGTCATACCGTTCAGATTGCATTATTCCCAGGTTTTGTTCATAGTGCTTGTGGATATGGTGAAGAAAATAGGACCAGAAAAATGAAGAAAACTTTACTACACTCCCAGGTTAGGAATCAAAACATTAGAAATATATTTTTTACACAATACAGAAAGACAAACAGAGCCAACAGCTTTAACACAGCCTAGGAGTTTGGTGTGCTGTGTCCAGGGCTGGGCCACAGCGGTTTCGGCAAGAGGAGATATCCAACTGTCCCCCCGTAAACATGGCAAATGGAAGAAGTAGAGCCAGTTATGGCGGAAGAAATTATTTGCAGTTTTCTAAACATATTAGGTGCCATCTCATTCCCAGTACCATCCCCAGTTTTCTTTATCCTTATAAATATCGCAACACCAAATGTTCATGAAATCATCCTACTTCTGAACTGCAGTTTAAAAATTATTTTGCTAGCCATTCCACTAACCATGGCCATTATATAATTAAAGATCCAAGCGCAGAGATCATGTGTCTACAATATAACTGAGCCGGAGAAAACTTGGAAATATTATATTGATATTTATGAACTTAGGATTTAAAGTGTTATGAGGCTGGTAGAAGAAACTATACATGAGAATATCTAAAAAGTTTTACTGACTTTGTTATTTTCAGTTGCAGTAAAGAACAAAGGTTTATAAAAAGCATTTCAGATACGCTAACAGGTAAGTAAATTCAACCTAACAAAGAAACTAAAATTTAACTTCTGAATAAGCATATTTTGAAAGAGAGCTATTGAAAAAGCAACTAAGTTAAAGATTTCTCTGGCTGTGTTCATAAATTTAATATAACTAGAAAAAATAAAGTAGCCATCTCATTTTCACTTCCCTGAAGTCAATGAGAAACTCTAATTTTTCTTAAATCCTTGAGAAATACCAAATAATTTGAAAAATAATCTTGTAATAAATACCACAAAAATTTTCTTAGAAAGTCATTGACGATATTTGCAACCTAAATGGACAACGAAATGCAAAGCTAAGTATTTTTTGAAATTTACCCAACTACGCCTACTGGTAGAATAGAACCCCACCCTCTGTTCAGAAATTTTTTTTAATATACAAGAAATACAAAGGGGAAATAAAGAAATGTTGAGGAAAATATCAAACTATTTCTCCTTATGTACCAATTTGCATCTTCTGGCCTCTTTTCACCTATTTTTCAAAATTAAAGTGGATTACTTGATTTCTGATTTACTTTGTATTTTTTCTGTTGCCCAACTGAGGTTATCCAAAGGCACTCATATATTTGACTATCTCCTTATACCTAATTTTATTACTAATAAAAATATAATAAGCTTCTTACTGTAAGAATTGATAGCCATATCTAAAGTCTTATCTAACCAAGGCATTTCACTTGGCATTCTAATATGTATCTTCCCATTTAAATTTCACTACAGTCCTACAAAAGATACTGTTATCTTCGTGTAACTAATTAGCAAAGTGTTATCAGAGGTGTGGTGTTTCATTTAGTGTCACAGTGGCAATACGTGATGGCTGTACAATTTCATCTTTGACTTCTACTCCTCCAGATCCATCTGTCTGATTCAGTGTATAACATTGCTTTCTGGTTGCTTCATGTGTGGTGTTAAAATCTTCAGTAAGCCTGTGGACTAGTCCACTAAATGGGACCTTGTGTCCATGAGTAGATTATTTGTGAGAGAGTAAAGATTTGGGGGATTTCTTTAGTATCCTCCAAACTTACATTAATTTCTGGAGTAGTTCATTTCATGAAAAATATTCACGCAAACATTCCTTACAGACAAAAATCTAAAATAAAAAGATCATACATCCTGAGAGGGATCAGGAGTCCCTGGCCAAAGAAAGAGAAAAATTCACAAAGATGGACCATGTTCAGACGTGTGGCTCACATGTGGGTGCTGCTTCTTGGAGCTACGCTGTAGGAAGAAAGCAGGTATTCAGAACAAAGAGCAGAGCAGATGTGGGATGGGCTCCTGTGGCTCCCAGTGCAGAGAACTGAGCCAGGCGGCTCCTGCAGCTGCTTCTCCTGGGTGGTCCCACAAGGTAGAACTACACAGAGCAGTTCCTGCTCTGGTCCGGAGGTCCCACATGTGCAAGGGAAGTGAGCGTTTGGAGTATTTTCAATAAACACTGCACATCCGTATTCTTTCTCTTTTGCTCTCAGCGATTCAAAGGCCATGATTTCTCATAAAAATGGTGCAAAAAGTTGGTCCTAGAAATAATGAGACTATCACTACCCCCCAATGGTGATAAAGAAAGATTTCTTATCTTGGCTTCTGAACACACGTATACTGAGTACATATTATATACCAGCCACGTTATTGATTTATTTTCTCATGTAACGCTTCTTTCACCGTCTAAGGGACACCACGTCCTCTCCATTTTACAGGAAAGAAAACTAAGATTCAAACACCATGTGGTGCGGCCCCCAAATCACGTTTGAAAGGGACGAAGTTAAAATTCCAGTCTAAATGCTCCTGAATCTCAATGCTGTTTTCTAACTTCTTCTCACAGGCTTGCAGCTTAGGAGGACAAGACCGAGTTATCTGTTCCCATTACACCTATCCTGGTGATAACTTAGCATCTGTGAGCCTTCCCATTGGCCATCTCGTGTCCCTTGCATTTCCTCCCTTTCTAGGAGTCAGTAACCGGCCTTAGAGTGGTTTGCCTTGCTAGTGATGACAACACTCTAGGAAAAACCACAGTTAAAAACACGAGCCAAGACACCACTAATATGTTTGGGAAACGTTCAACCCATCCTAACAGTAAAGACTTCCCTGTGACATACTGAAAGAAACATGTGTGTTGCCTGAAACTGTTTGTCTAATACATGTGGAAAATGCATTTCATAGACCTGATAGATAATTATTTTGTTCTTTATTTCATGAGCCAGTAAAGAAATGAAAATCTATTACAGATTGCCTTTTGATAGAAAAAAACCTGTAATTGAATATGCACTGGGAGTTAAATGAAGTGCATTATTGTTTTATGAAGACAAGCCAAAAATTACATCATCTGCCTCTTTGTACATAGAAACACAATTTTATGGGAAACTTTTTGGAGCTGGTGGCCCAGCTGCTTCTGAAGGTTTTCCACCAAGTTGCCAGAGTCGTAGTGCAGAAACCAGAATAATTTTTATGTCAGCATTGATAAATTTACAAGCACCACAATTCTGGCCTGACAATTTATAGCTGTTCTTTTAATGTTTCATGAAAAGCAATGTTTTGAAGACTTTTCATGATGATCACGGGAAATGCTTCAGCAGAAATCATCGTTAAACTAGTTGTATAAATCATCTAGTATTTTCTTCCAGTTCACTCCCAAGCGGCACATAGTTACATCCCAGGGTGACCTCTTCTCAAGGTGACTTTCAGGTCTGTGTCCCCAGCCCCTCGTCCTTCAGTCTTCAGAGAGTGGCAACATTCACTCTCGTCATCCTTGATGAAAAGTGGGAACACAGAACAACTACGCAATTTGCCAAATGCCACCTAGTTGTTTGGTGGCAGAGAAATAAGAAACACCCAGGTGTTTGGGAGTCGCAGCCTTGCCGTCACTCTTTCCGAGTTGAGTTTTGTAGACTACGAGTGTCCTGATAAATGTAAACAGGCATCTTGGTAACAATTAGTGTTTCAAGGTCACTGCATAAGAGACTCTTACCGCCCCTCTAGATTTTCACAAGATTCAAGAGATGATAGGAAGTCACTGAAGACCTGTAATTTAAAAAAAAGTTTAACCCGATCTTCAACTCACTTGTCCATGAACATCTTGCAAACCCACCACTGTTCTATCGTATGAACCTTAGAAAACATCACACAATGGCACACATGTAAGCGTTACTTCACCTCAGGACTGGGGATTTTCAAGCACATTGACTCGGTCTTATTTTTTTTTCCTTCTTTCCAATGTCTAGAAAATGCTAGAGTTCAAAGTAAGCACTCAATGAAGATGTAAAGGTTGAAGAGTAAAACTCATGCTATGAGTATTAATATAGAGAGAAGTAAACACATGGATGCCAGTTTGTTGAAACCATGAGCAACTTTGTTGAAACCAAAATGGAGAGGAGCTGTTGAAAATTCTTCACACAGTGGAGAAATATATGTTTAATGCCTTGCAAATAGGAATAAGCATTAGACAAGATGGCAAAAGAATGGGTAAGTCAAATAAACTTATAAATATGTAATAAGTATGTATTGAGTACCTACTATCTCAAAACTGCTACAGATCTTCTCACTCTACCCTCGCCTTACAGAGTAGATAATGTAGTCATTCAACAATCAAGCCACTAAAAATATATACGTGAAGTATCTGAAAGTCAAGTACATGATCACAGTAAAGTTTAGTGGAAGACAGAGTAAACATACAATCATGGCCCTCGCTGGCTTGTATGATAGCGTGGCACAACCTGGTAGATTTCAGATGCGAATCCTGGTAAGACAAAAACTCCCTGCAAATCCTAATAAAACAAAAACTCCCTGCACTGGTCCGCTCTGTCTTAGCAAGTTGAAAGACCAAGTCTCTTGTACACATTTGCTAATGGCTAGTTACCTGAGCTTATTTACATCCAGTAGGTTCTTTAAGCATTATTTTTCTCACCATTAGTGGCTGTAATGCTTTTGGATAGAATGATGGTCTGCCTAGTTCAGGCAGGAAACTTAGTGGCACGGGTCACTTCCTGCCCAAATACTTTTTTGGCCTTTCTATTGGTCCATACCCACCCATCCCAGTTAATGAATATCTTAGCTGCCACCCTAGTTGGGGAAAAATTGACCTTGAAATTTCTAAAGTCTTAAAATTCTGTGTTTTGATGTCCAGGGACGTACATATGCTCCTTAATTCCTGGTGGAATTCATGAAGATGTCACTAGCCAGATGGACATGAACAATTTGAATCAAGTTCTACTCTTAGGAGCATGGCGATGTAGTTTCAAAAAGCACACCTCTAGTGCGCCTGCACTGCACGAATCACCCGTCCTCCAAGCCCAGACCGTCACGAGAAGGCTCCAGCACTAGGCATGCCAGGAAAATCACCATGAACTCAGATAACTTTAGCTTTTACTTTTAGAGATCAATGCCAGGCGAAATATTATATTTAGCTCATTTGGCGCACAAATGAAATGATGAGTTTGGCTCATCAAAATGATGAAT
>PVJO010020368.1:19728-32285 GCA_004026905.1 Hystrix cristata
CCCCCCCCCCCCGCCCCGGCCATTCATCATCGACCATGCACGGAGGTGTCCCAGGCAGATCTCTCAGCTGGTGTGAAGTCACGCTCAATTTCTGCCAAGATCCCAGGAGGACTGAATCACTCTGAGTCATGATTTCCTCAGAACTGGTAGAAATCTTTCTGGTAGAACCGGACTCATATATCTCAAGAACAGATTTCCTGCCAGGGAAAGCACAGGTAAACTCTAATAATAAAATATTCCTTATAGAGCGAATTGGTACCAACTGAATAAGAGTCTTCCACGGCTTTGCTGTACAGTTTCTAAATGATTTCCTAGTGGAGGAGAAATGCCCATTTGTTTTTCAACTTGCCCACATATAACCTATTGGTATTGCCCTTAGGAGCCTGGAAGAGAGATTTATAACTTGAACAGAGACATTTCGTTTCTTTTAAGAGAAGGAAAACTTTGATGGCTTGTTTGGGCCTACTTCTCCTGGCTTCTTCTCAGTCAAAATATCTGCTAAAGTAAGGCCTTGTTTCTGTTCCTGCCTGACGTCTGGTTCCACGCATGGAACAGTGCATGCCACTCACGTGTTGTGTGGTCGTTTTGGTGGCTTATCTACATGCTGGTTCATCCTGCATCCCTTGCTTTGAGTTAGTCTCTTCGTGTAGCCTCCCCCAGTTTAGAACAGCTTTCAAAGGTTTGTTTGGTCTCTGTAGCAGGTGTGTTTTTAAAATAAGGCTACAGAGTGGTGCTCTGAATATGTTTTCTTATTTTTTTCTTCACCTTCTTTCTTTTCTTCCAAGTCTAAAATGGTTCAGTGAGCTAAAATGAGCTAAAATGAGCTCTGGGATCAATTTCTGAGTCAAATCATAATAGCTTTATCTGCTACTTCTATGACCTTGGACAAGTTCCTGCACTTTTCTGTGTCTCCAGTGTCTCACCTATAATGCAGTGATAATATAGAATATACCACATAGATCTATGCTGATTATTAAACTACGTAAAATTACAAGCCCTTGTCTGAGATAGTAAATGTTCACTTAGAGTTATTAGTAATCCTACCAACTTCCTGAATACAGGAAGCATAATTTTTACATTGCTTATCCATCTCAAAGTCCTAGGGAGGAGCAGAGCTGAAATTCAAACTTAGGCCAACCTTAAATCAAAGTCCAGATTATCTCTATTGGGAAATATAGCATACATTCACAGAACAAAAAGATTCACTGGTGACATTCTGATAATTGAACTTCACACTCTCCCTAGTACATATGGCATCACCAGACACAGGAAATAAGTGACAGAGAAATGAGAATAAATAAAACAAAGAAGCAGCCTGAGCAGTCATGTTTAAAACTACGTCATGATGTCAGTCCTTCATAAAGTGCGATTGCTTGGAGCTTAGCCCCATGGCTCTCGACCAGTCCCTCTGTCACCCACCCACGCTCTGCATTCTTCCTCCTGGTAGAAGTTTTAGTCCCTGCAGGATACATTCGTCTCTTCTCCTCATTTGGAACATACCTTCCTGCTTCTTCGCCTGAATTTCTAACCCTTCTCCTTTCACATGACTCTTTCCTGTGTCCTCGGATCTTTCTACCCAAAGTGAGATGTGTGGACTAACAAAGACAGGGGTCTTTTTTTCCTGGAACATTTTAATTAGTAGTGTATATTTGAACTATATATTAATTGCATTCAACTTGGGGAAGTGATACACGTACATATGGTATCTTGATCATTTTTATTGCCCTTTTCCCCACTCATACCCCTTTCTTTTTCCCAGATCTCATTCCCATCTTCACAGAGTCTACCTCTCTGTTTCCATCCATCTCTCTTTTATTTTGCTCTTTATTTATACTTTGATTTTCTCATAAAAGGGAAAACATATGATATTAAACTTTTGTGTCTAATTTATTTCACTTAGCATGATGGTCTTAAAGTGCATCCATTTTCCTATAAAATGAGCTGAATTGATCATTTTTTATGGCTGAGTAGTACTCCATCAAGTACATATACATTTTCTTTTTTCATTCATCTGTCAATGGGCATCTAGAACATTTTCATAATTTGGCTATTATGATTTATACTACTATAAACATGGGTGTGCATGGACCACTGTAATATGGTAGCTTTAAATCTTTGGGGGAAGACACCCAAAGAAGGTATGACCAGGTTAAACGGAATTTCCATTTGTTAGTTCTCTGAAGAATCTCCACACTGATTTCCACAGTGGTAAACACAAGAGAGTTTTAAAAGTTCAGAGTTTTGAATCCCCACACAAATCCACTGAGTCAGACTTTTTAACAGGTTCTCCGGAAGCAGTCTGTACATTCTGGGGTTTGAGCAGCATAAGAAAGTCCCAGAACATCCCCAACCCCGTTCCTTAGAAGTGGAAGGAGCATTCTTCCCACTCCAAATGCAGTCACACCTCCTTATGACTCTGTCCAAACAGGCCCGGGATCTTTCCTAGCCCTGTGACAAATCTCTGCCCGTCCCTTGGCCACACAGCCGCTTCAGAAGCTCCGGGAAGGAAGGACCGGCCTTCTTTCCAACCCACATTCCCTTCCATGGAACAGCCACCTGGTCATGAACACAGAGGCCAAGGAGGAGGTTTGGCTGAGGCAAAGGAGACTGTTAGCAATCGCTTCTGCAGACGCATCCGAGCGCTAATCACACCTCTTCCCTCACAGTGCATCTCACTACTGTCTATGGCTTGAGGGTCTTCAGAATTCTCAGCCTCACGTGCCTACACATTCTAAGCCACTAAACATCACTGACTCATCACCAGCACATCTTCCTGTCTCCATTAGCTTTGTGTGTTTCAAAGGCAAGAGGCACGAGTGGGATGCTTGTGGTCGCACAGAGTCTAGCGCAGTACTTGGTAGTTTTCAATTAGGGCTTTCAACTGGGTCAGATAATGATTAAATACTCCTTTGATGTCTGAGGGAACTTTCAGGACTTCAGAATTAGCACTGTGAACTGTAATTTTGACTAAACGTAATAAAGAACCAAATGTTTTACTGTCATTATAATTATCAAATATGCATTTCTTTTGTAATCGTGTGGCTAATACAATTTTACTGGAAAAGAAGGCACCGTTCTGTCACAGTAACACCTGTTTTATATTGTATTCTAAAGCAGACAATTTAGTGTAATGAAAACAACATGGAATCCGAAGTGCTGTTTGAAAGTCCCTAAAAAGTCCCTGGTGCTGTGATTTGAATCCAGCTGTCAATTATCATTCAGACTGTTTCCTCATGCAAAAGACAATGATAATGTTGCCAAACTCTTGGAGTTGTTATACTGCCTAAGTCTACACACATGCACAAAAAAAAAAAAAAAAAAACACTTTAAAACCTTACACAGTATCTCAGCATTATATTTTTTTTCAAATTATTGTTCTGATTTATGGTCTTTTATATTGAGATTTTTATCATTCTCCTTATAAATATGGTGGCTAATTTAGTACTAATTCAGGATTAACACCAAAAATGTTTGCGGTTTGAAATTATGATGTGACTATGTAACTACTTGTACTTTCCACTCTCCAAGTGAACCACGGAAATTTCAAAATTAACAAGCGAGTTATGCAAGAATTCAGCTGACTGAAGAAGATTAAAATTCTTTCAAAAAATAGTGCTCGCTTCAACAGCACATATACTAAAATTCTTTCAAAAAATAAATTTGACATGTGAGTCTTTCTTGATGTGTTCTTCGAAGAAAGAAGTATGTGGCTTGATGCCAGGGGTCATGAAAAGCAATGCTTATTTTGGTTATCCCTAAGAGTCTGGGATTTTCCAAGACTGCCTATCACAGTGTGTGTAAGTTTTAGAAGCTGGAAACAGATAAATGAAGAAAAGAATAAAGGAAGGAGGAAGCAAAGGAAGGACGGAAGGATGGAAGGATGGAAAGAAGGACGGGCCAAAGATAGCCACCTATGAGATATGCAACTTTTAAGTGTGATAATGACATGGTCAAACAATTTTTAGCCTTGGTCAACATGTGCAAAAATACTTTTTAATCTCTACTATAAAATCTTTATCCCTGAAAAAAATCTGTTTTTCTAAAAACCTCCACAACAATATTTGTCTCATGTACTCCTCTGCAATATGATCTTGCTGCTTCAAATAGAGTCAAAGTCTATTTCTCATACCTTTTTTTTAAAAATTCGTCCCAAATCTGTGACCTCTTTGGCCTGTACAATATGGCAGAATTGCTGCTGTCTACTCCAATTTCTCAAAACCGCGTGTGCTGTGTACTGGGTGGCTCCTGCTGTGTGCCTCCCGGAGGCAGAAGCCAGTAAGAAGCTTGCCATTCTCAGGCCGCCATCCTGGGAACAGCCAGAGGGTTGGGCCTCCAGAAGGAAGCCGGAAGGAGGCATTTCAGGAAGAGAGCTCCAGCCCAGCTCCAGGGCGGACTGTGTGGCGGCCAGTTCAAACTTCTGAGAGAGAATTTCTAACATTCCTGCGCCACGAAAGTTTAAGCAAATCAAAATATTTATTTTAAGTTGCTGCAATTTCAGGTAAGTTTTTTTTTTTCTTTCACACAACAAAAATAACTGAGATAGGTTCGTATCCCAACATATACAAGTTTCTATGAATTAATACAGACAACCCAAATTTTAGGGCAAACCAAGTTGGAAAAGGGCACTAGAAAAAGCAAACTTTCTCTGCCATCTGAGTTGAGAAAAGGGCAGAATATGGGTGTGGATTAGATGTTTCCAGACTCCCAGGGCTGGAAACTCCGCCAGGAGCCCGCTTTGCTTGATGACGATGCACATTGCGAGGAACAGGGCTCAGAAACCAGCTATGTGGAGACACGAGTAAACCGGGCTTCAGTGCGGACTGCAGCTTTCCCCGCAAGTTCTTAATGCAGTTTGTTGTAATTATTCCAGAATAATATTTAAAGTGTTATTATAATACCTACTTCACAGGCTTGTAGAAAATTAAATGGGGAGTTATATACAATGTGCTTAGCACGGTACTTGGCACGAAATGACCCGAAACTGTCAGACATTTTAGAAATTATTATTATCACCTTATTATTATTATTCTTATCAAGTTGAGCTTCAGAGAGGTCACCTGACTTGCCCAAGGCCAGCCAATAAGGAAAGAACCTGTGCTCATGTTTTCATTCTAAGCTACGTGACTCCAAGTGGGAGGCAGTAGTATAGCAGCATCAGAATTCAAAAAATGAAGTATTGCTAATCCATCCAATCTGGGGAATGTGAAATTGCTATTCTGATATATTTTTGTAGCAATTCCACATCTGTTTATTTCTCAGCACAAAGAACGAAGGAAAAGGGTGGCCAGTGGAAATATCTTCCACGGGAAAGAAAAAACAAACAAACAGATTTTACTTGGGATTTTTTAATTCAAAATTCTGCTGATTTATAACTGAGTATAGTAGCCCACATCTGTAATCTCAGCACTCAGTAGGCTGAGGCAGGAGGATTGCTACAAATTCCAGACCAGCCTGAGCTACGTAGCAAGTTCAAGACCAGCCTGACCTACTCAGAAAGCAAAAAACTAAACGACACCAAAAAAAAAAAAGAAAGAAAAAGAAATTCTAATTTGTAAAATTACTGATCTACCCAAGAAAGTGGATCCATACTTATTATTTATTCACTCAACCAGTAAATATTTCATGAATGTATACCATGATCTAGACTTCAGTATTCTCAAGATAAATTGGATGCATGATCCCTGCTTCTACATAAATTAATATTAGCATTTATTTTTCAGTTCTTCCTCTTGCCTCTCCTTCTTATTTCTACAGGTTTGGGCAAGTGGCTATTCATTTCCCTCTTTAATTTTGCATTTTCACTGCACTTTTTTATTGTATTAGTGGTTAACTTTCCTTTTTGAGTTCAATCCTGGAGACACATTTTAAGTATTTTTTAAATGATAGATGCCATCCCTTTGACCATGATCTTCTATTTCCCCAAAGATTTCTCCTCCAGTACAGCTAGATCACTAACGATGCTTCCTTCTTCACAAAGTCCCACCACATGAGATTTTCAAAAGGCGTTTACATTCCTTCTCTCTCTGCATCTTCAAACTGTAGCATGCTGTTCCTTTAGTACTTAGGTCATTATGGTTCCCCTGCAATCTATCTTTTCTGGTCGTTGCTCTGTCCCACACTGACTCCGTCCCACACTGACTCTACCCACTTACATTTTGACCAGAATACAAAATGTATCACCCTTCTTCTCTCTCCAACTCTTACTCCATTATCTGGAGGCCCCATTTAAGTTGCTACTTAAACATTCCGTCAGATAGGGTAAATGGGTGGTAGGTAGTCTTTGATGTATTGAAATGATTTTTCTCTTAACTCTGTAGTAAGTGTTATTCTTGAGTCACAGTCCTTTTCGATTGCTATTCTGTATATGTCACTCTACCATTCTTTGGTTTCTTATGTTGCATGTGAGAATCAGGTATTGATATAATTTTTATTCACTGTAGGTAATATCTTTGACCTGAAAGTTTATGAGTTCTCGTTTCTATTCTTGCAGTTGTGGAAGTTCACTAGAATATGCCTGGATATGTTTCTTCTCTTACTTTCTCTGTCTAAATTCACTTGGCAGCATTCCGACTTTATAATAAATTTGTAATGCATTGGGGGGCAAGTATTTTCTTCCTTCCTTTGGAAATCTCATTATTTTAACATGTGAAGTACTCTGGGTCTCTTCTCCAAGATCAATTCCCATAATAATTTCCGTCTCTTGGTATTTTTCTGAGATATTTATTCCAGATTTTAACTTGGGTCTCTGCCATGACCCTTGTCTTCATCTATTGTCAGTGGTACCTCAGTTCACAACTTTAATTCTCTCCATGATTCTGATTGCAAACTGAATTGGACAAGAACTGAATCAAATTTCCCCATAAGGTCAACATCGACCCTAACCATTGAATTTGATTCACTTCTCGTGGATCCATGGATGCTGGTGATGAGTTGTGCTTGCCTGACTACTACTCAGCTCTCTGAGGAGACAGGACAGATTCTTCTGTTGTACCTCAGAACATAGACCTGCTTTGGGCGCGCCGTATTGTTTTTGGTTGAGCCCAATCTACCTAAAATTCTGATTAGTAAAATAGCAAAATACAAGTATAGTATACTGTTGGAGCCCCAAGATTGTAGAGTTGCCATATTCCACGAATAATATGAGACTCAGAATATATAATAGTACATTCTGTGGTCTGTAGGATCCTGGAGTTCAGGATTTGTGACAGATATTTTGGAATGAACAAATTTCTGACAAACTATCTTGTTCAGCTTTGTCATTCTTCATGAAACACATTTGCCTCAAGAGCCCAACTCACATTTCCACAATGCGTCCTTTCGAGTATAAGAAGTGCAAGTTCAGTAAGCGTCAAGGTCTTGTGGAGTTGCAGTTGCACAGAGAGGCACGCCAGGGAAAGGCCAACGTTCTGAAGTCAGTGCAGGACCCAAGATAATTGCGCCAGGCCCATCTGTCCTCCGGTCTGAGACTCGGGGGTCGTAATGTTCTCTGTCTCTCTGCTTTTTCTCACATTATAAACTTTAATTGCTTTTCAAAAATTCAACTCAGGATGCTATTTGATATGTACAAGTTATATAATTTCTTTCACCCAATAAGAAATACCAATTTATTTAAAACATAAGACGTGTACTTGGATATAAATCAGGTATTTGTAACACGACATCAATTCCTCTAGATTTGTCTGGAGGCTTTTGGACAATTCACGGACGAGTGAGACGCGGTCTGTGAAATGACAATAGAGCCCACAGGAGAGCCAGGCAGACGTCAACAGGAGACGTGGTTTCAGTCTCCATGTCCCTTATTATACCCCAGTTATTATTAGTTATGGAATTCAGATTGTTGTGGTGATTGGGAAGGAGGGAGTTATAAGCTATTACAACTTGGTCATAAATATTAACTAAGTAAAACTTTATCCACAAAAAGAAAAATCCTTCACACTAAATTTGCTGCATGTCTTTGACCTCTCTGAGGGCATGAAAATGTCCTTAGAGCTCTCAAAACCACTCTGGTCTGTCTTCTTTTTGATATCAAGGGATGAGAAGATGTAATACTGCTGAACTTCTGCTGCAGGAAAACTCGACCCTTGTGATGTCTTTGTTTTTTGATTGGTTTGTTTATTTGTTTGTTTTCTGGTGCTGCAATTAACTAAGGGGCCTTTCACATGCTGGGTAAGTGCACTCCACTGAACAGACCCACAGCCCAGTGCCTCTGAATTTACCTTAGAGCTCCTGTTAAACCACAAAGCAGCTAGTAACGGCACAGTGTATGCTCTTAAAACCAAGTTCACCAGGGAACCCTCATTATACCTCCAACATCAAAACAAATTTCAGTCCGCGGCTCCCTGGTTCCATATTATCATCAGGCACAGGCATCAGGGCATCCATGGATGGGAGATGAGGAAAGGTAGAAGGAGTCAGAACCCCACAGTTTGGTGACAGAGCCTCCCCACATTTCTAATCATGAAAGGTCTCGTTCTGCTGTGTATAGGAGCAGACTCTCTGAGCAAAGCTGGGCTGCACCTACAGAACTAGTCCTCTTCCGACCCTGCATCCCGACATTTTCCCGGCCCCCAGAGCCCTTCGTCTTTCTCTTATCAGTCTCTATCTTCCTTCTACTGCATTTGTTCGGACTAGGGGTGTTGCCTGCATCTTCTAAAGTATTGGAGCTGAGACACCTACAGAATGTACTTGCATTCAGAGTCCTTTTTTTTTTTTTTTTCCAACCAGAGACAAGTGTAGCCAGGAATTTGTAGCCAGAGAGAAGTGATTCCAACAAGTCGACAGACATATTTTGACTACAATAGTGCTACATTTTGGGTCTCCTGATTTTTGGACATGTCCCCATTCTACTCCACTCATGCCTTGTTGTATAAGAAAAAAAGAGATGAAATGTTGTGTATTATATAACGATAATTGTAAATTACATCTCATAATTTTTTCAACTGGAATTTAAGGATCTCACTCTTAGTCTCCCCCCTGTACACCCACAGGGCTATGTAGGAGTAGGTAGATAAAGAAGAGACTGATGTCATGCTGTTTATCAGCATTTGAAATAGCTGACCCAGAAGGAAGATGCCTTTATTAAGGATATTGTTTCTTTATTCTCTAGAGCCCAACAAATACATTCAACAGCGTACCTCAAAATCAAGACATGAACATTAGATACGGAAGCAGTAGGCTTCCAGGAAAAGCTAATAATTTGAAAAGGGATGATTTTTCTCTAAGCCCCTACTTGTCTTGATGGAAAAGCCATTATCTCACAAACAGGAACTTGTGTTTCACTGTTGTAGTTATTAAGGTGAGCCAACGGTAGAAAGAAGGCCTTGCGGATGAAAACAAAATGCCTGGACAGTTCTTTGGCAAAGTTGCCTGAGGGATTTGGTTTCTTGACAGTGAAAATAGCCTCAGCTATATAAATTATCCAGGTTGGGACAGCCGGGTCTCAGTCTTCCTTGACGTAGTCATGTGGGAAAGATGTCTAGAGATTAGAAATCCAATTATTACAGTATAACTCTCTATTTTAAAAACTGCTAAAAGCAATACCTTTAGGGGGCTCTAATGTAGAACTGTGTAAGATCAGTCAGATTTATTGAGCAGCCTTTTGAGACGGATACTTTGACCAGTTGGAAATAATTAATTATTCCAAATGGCATCACCATTTGGAAAAGTACTGCTTACTATTGTTTGAAAAGTGCAGATCTACTCTTTTAAAATGCTTCGTAAAAAGAAGAAATTCATGGAACAATGAACTTTTATCTGCCGTGGATGAGGAGTACAGTGATAACCCTTCACTTTGCCTGCCAGGAAAACAGAGTTTCCTTTGGAGCCTTCTGATGACTTAGTTTAGGGACATGATGAAATGCAACAAACAGAATTATGGGTTAATATCCACTTATGCTAACTAGCTGCAGTCAAGGGAAGTTGTAAATATATTTAGTAGCTAAAAACAATTCAGAGATAGTTCAAAACTCGAAACAATAAACCTCCTGACATGATCAGTGTCGTAAGGATCAATGTAAAATTGTGCACTGTAGTTCTAAAACTCAAATACTTCACTACCATTTGAGGAAGACTTAGATTAACAAGAGCACTTCTTGGTTTTTCAGTTTGCTACGAGAGCTTCATCACAGAGGCACGCCATTGAACACCTAACTTGGCAAGACCTTTATTTGTGGAACAGAAATAATATTCTACATCCATAGAAATATTTCCCGGACTTGTCTAAATCACACCTCGCACATATCTTGTTGACTTTCACACAAGGTGCAAATGTTTCACATACATTCTCAACCTCTGTGGACCTATTAAATGAGCATTATTTTTATTCCTATTTTGCAGATGAAGAAACAAACACTAGAACCCTGAACAACTTGTCTGAGACAAACAGAGAGGAGATGGCAGAGCTGTGATTAAACCAGGTAGAGTTGTGGAAGGAGACAAAACACTTCATTTTGCTTAAAATCAGAGAAAGAATTACGAGGTTCTTCAGCCACTGACTCGAATTCCTGTCATGTGAGAAAGGACACTATGTTGAAATATAAAATTAATATCAATGGGGGGAAAGGGGGAAAATGTAGAGCCTGAATGAGGGTGATTTTGATGTCAACTTGACTTAACAATAAGAATGTGGGCTATTATACAAAATAGACATTTGAGCAATATATTTCACCAGAGAATATTATCTTTTCTTTTCAAGTATTACAGCAGAAGGTATTCTGGTGTTTTTCATTTTGATACTGAATGTCAGGGGATAAAGAGGAAAAGGAGATTCCATAAAATTGTAATTAGTGATTAATTCCTAAGCTTTCTGGTTAAAATACACCTTTGGTTGGCCATCCAATTGTTTACATGCTTATTATTTTCAAGTACCTGGACATTTTAGCATTGCAAAAAGTATATCTACAAGAAAAGCAATTTGGAAGAAAACAATAACTACTATAGTCATTCAAAATATTCTCTAAGTATCAGAGAGGATATGGAGAAAAGAGACCTACTTACATGGCTGGTGAGAATATAAATTAGTACAGTCACTAAAAAAAATAAAAAAGGTATGGAAGCTCCTCAAAAAATTAAAATAGCACTATTGGATGATCAAGCAACCCTATTACTAGGTGTATATTCAAGGAGATCAAATCAGCAGACCCAAGAGACATGGGAGCCCCATGTTCATTGCATGCCACATTGTTCCCTGTAACCAATCTATAAAATTAATCTAAATGTGCATCACTGGTAGAATGGATAAAGAAAATGTGATAGACACATGAAAAGGAATATTATTTAGCCTTTTAAAAGGAAGGAAGTCCTGTCATTTGCAAAAATGTAGTTGAACTTGGAGGAGACCATGTTAAGTTAAATAAGCAAAGAGCAGAAGACAAATACTATGTGATTTCACTTCTGTGTGGAATCTAAAAAAATTGAACTAAAGGTAGAGAGGAAAATGGGGTTAACCAGAGCAGGTGGATGGTAGGGGTTAGCCGGGAAAATGTTAGTCAAAGGATACAAAATTTCTATTTGATAGAAGAAATATGTTTGGGCTGGGGATTTAGCTCAGTGATTAGAGTGCTTGCCTTGCAAGCACAAGGGCCTGAGTTCGATCCCCGGCACCACAAAAAAAAAAAAAAAAAGAAGAAATATGTTTGATACAACATGGTGACTATAATTGACAGCAATGTATTGTAGTCTTGGAAACTGTTCAGAATAGATTTTAAGTATTGTCACCACACACACGTGCAAACAAATGTATGGAAGTGCATATGTATAATAGCCTTTTTAGCTATTTCACAAAGTATATATTTCAAAATAATACATTGTATGGAATGACTGTATGCAAGTATTGTTTATTAAAAATGAACCTAAAAGAAAAAAGTAAACAGTATTTGAAAAACAATAACACTACAGTCATTAACTAACTACTGTTCCCCAGGGAAAGAAGATAGGCAAAGTCTTTTATCAAATCTCAAGGGGAAGCAGAAATTAGCAGGTTTGAGAAGTAAACAGATTACAGCACTGGTTAGGAGACTTCCCCCAAGATACCAAAAATACAGGAAATCTACCTAAGACTCCAAAACTCCTCGGTGCTTAAGGCCCAGAGGGCCATGTCCTCCAGTTCCCTTTTGCATGGAAGGTCCACAGCAGAAATGAAATAAAGAACGGATATTTTTAATCATTATAATTGTTTTCTACATACATTTTCTTCTTGTGCTCTTTACTTCGAAAATAATTTAGAATACCTTAAGAAAAAACACAGATGTAGCAAGACCAAATTTCCTTAAACCACAGGAGGATGCATTAAGACTTGTTTTAAAGCGCTGTGTAGGATGGGACTTTTGAACATAAGTGAAGGGACAGAGAGAGTGACACCAGCACACACATAATGAGTACCACATGGCTTTGGTCCCGAGCACTCTGCAGTTCACTGAAGGAAATACCAGTAATAATAAACATCATCGTTATTGTAGATCCTCGAGCCTGCAATCCCTTGGTTGAGCTTATGAAATTTTCTGACATCCAGGGCATTTGCTTGTAGCTACCTTTGTGCAAACTACAAAAAAGAAAGAATG
>PVJO010020369.1:0-32146 GCA_004026905.1 Hystrix cristata
CAACTGAATTTAGTTATTAAATCTAGAAGTTTTTTGGTGAAATTCTTGGGGTCTTCTATGTAGAGTATCATGTATGACATTTAAAATTTAATCTGAAAATAAAATTGTGATTCATCTACCCATCCATGTATTAATCTAGCTTTCATTCAGTAAATGTTTCCTGACCTCCTTTGAGTAGGTTCTTTTCAGAGCTGTGTGTGATACTAGAGAAAGACAAGTCTCTTTCTCTCAAGGGCTAGTAGCTGAGTTGGAAAACAAAACACAGGGAAATCTAGGCAATGCTATGGCAAAAGAAGAACCTAAAAGGAAGACGCAGGGGTTGGGGATTTAGCTGAAGTGGTAGAGCACTTGCCTAGTAAGTGCAAGGGCATGAGTTCGAGCCCCAGTGCCCCTCCAAAGGAAGACACAGATTGAAATAATGGCACAAAAACACCAGATTCCCAGCAATGTAGTAAAAGATGAGCAGTATCGTGGATATGAGAAAGCGATTCATGGAAGGTAAATTCACTTGTTGGATTTCCAGGTCTTCTTTCTAGGATACAGTGGCATCTATAATCTTGACAAGTACTCCCATTCAGACCAGGGTTGTTTTAAACTCTTCCTACGATGGCTGAAGTTCTCCCCAAAGCCTGATTTTCTTTCTATTATGTGTGTGCTTTGTTCATGTGAGTGTCACAGTTCTCCTCATGGAGGTGTAATGGCAGAGCAATATTTATCAGTCATTTTAATGTTTTTAATCTATAACACTCTTTATTTCTCTGGTTCATTCAAGGAACATACAGATTGGACTAGAGAGTATTCAGTCTTCACATAAGAGAACTGAGGGATGTGATAAAGAGTGCTCATTTGACCTCATTGATAGCCATTCGTGTGGGACAGAGTGTTATTATGGGAAAGGCTATGTCATTTAGAATTTCCTCATTGGCTCTGGTATTTCCTGCTTCAGCTTCAAAAAGTAGTGAATGAATGTGTGAGTTCCTCTGAACTCCCTTTTAACTTTCATTTCTTCAGTTACTGGACTGGCTTGTCTATAATGTTATTTCACTGATGGCTTATCTTCATCTCTCTGAAAGCTTTCTCTTTTGAAGTAGATCTCACATTTCTAGTACTTCATAAATTACTGAACCAAACTAAGTTTGCTTCATCTGGACTCTTCATACTTTTTACAGTCTTTAAGATTAGTTCCTCACTCCACCTTCATTTTCCTAAGATGAGAAATTATTAACTTTCCAAAAGTGCTAACTTCCATATTTTCTGTATATTATTTCGTAAAAATTTTTATAACATCTTCATAAAATGAAAAAGGGCAGGTTCTTGTGTGGTGGGTGTTTTAGGGGTATTAAATTATGTGTTAGTCAAGCTCAGTTTTATCCTCTGATGGGATTTTGGCAGAGATATTGAGGGAGAATACCAGATTCAAAATTTATTAATTCCAAGTCACAAATTAGGAAGACTCATGCTGTGTCTTTACTGCATTTCTAATCTGTGTAAAGATCTATTTGCCCAAATTTCATAAAATACTTAAATTCAAAAAACCCTTTGTGGGGCCAAACAACCTCACTGGATGAAAGACAGCCTGTTTAATAAATGGTGCTGGAAAAACTGGCTCTCCACATGCCGAAGGTTAAAACTAGACCTGTATCTTTCTCCATGCACTAAGCTAAAATCAAAGTGGATCAAAGATCTAAATATTAAAACAGAAACACTAAATTTATTGGAAGATAGAATAGGTCGAACTCTTGAAGACAGAGATGTAGGGAAGGACTTTATGAACAAATCCCCAATTGCCCAGGAAATATCACAAAGAATCAACAACTGGGACCTGATCTTATTAAAAAGCTTTTGCACAGCAAAAGAAACTACCAACAAAGTGAAGCGACAACCCACAGAGTGGGAAAAAATTTTCACCAGCTATTCCTCTGACAAAGGACTAACATCTCAAATATATATAAAGAACTCAAAAAAATCAGACCCCCCAAATTTAAAGACCCAATCCAAAAGGGGGCAACTGAAATGAATAGACACTTCTCAGATGAAGAAGTAGAAACAGTAGATAGACATATGAAAAATGTTCAACATCACTGGTCATTCGAGAGATGCAAATTAAAACAACCCTGAGATTTCACCTCACTCCAGAAAGAATGGCTATTATCAACAAATTGGCCAATAACAAATGCTGGAGGGGCTGTGGGAAAAAAGGAACCCTTCTCCACTGTTGGTGGGAATGTAGACTGGTGCAACCGCTATGGAAATCAGTGTGGAGATTCCTCAGGAAACTAGGACTAGAGATTCCATTTGACCCAGCTATTCCACTTCTTGGTATCTTCCCAAAAGAATTAAAAGCATTATACCACAGCGATATATGCACACCCATGTTTATAGCAGCACAATTTGTAATAGCTAAATCTTGGAAGCAGCCCAAATGCCCATCAACAGCAGAACGGATAAAGAAAATGTGGGTTTTTTTTTTATACAGTGGAGTACTACTCTGCAATAAAGAATGATAAGCTTAAGATATTCCTAGGTAAATGGATGCATTTTGAGACCATAATCTTAAGTGAAATAAATCAGATACACATGTTTAAATACCTCATAGTTTCTCTGGTGTGAGAAACTGAAGTGTAAATAAAGACCAAAATGTATTATATGGGAAAGGGAAGGAAATGTCCAAATGGGAAAGGGAACAAGGGAGGGGGAAAGGAACAGAGAGACAAGAGAAATAAGAAATGGAAGGAAAAAATGGAAACAAAGCTTTTGTAAATAGGGAGGGAGCAGGGGGTGAGGGGAGGGGAATGGGAAAAAAAGAAACAACAAGATATGTCATGTACAGGTACAAATCCCCTAGGATGAATGTTATCACTATGTACATCTAAAATGCACCATTAACATAAAATTAAAAAAAAAAACAAAATAAACCAAGAAAAAAAAACCAAAAAACCCTTTGGAAGGAACATCATATTTGAGTTTTTTTTCACAGAATATATATATATATATATATATGTGTGTGTGTGTGTGTATAAATATGTATATATATATTTTTTTCTTATGGGATACAGGTCTAACTTGGCTTTATTATTTCACCAAAGCAAAAATGAAGGCCTTGAGATGTTTGGGAGATTTACCAAAGTCTACAACTGATTAGTGCTGCAACTGGCCAGGGCAAGGGAAAGGGGAGGATCATTGTATAACATTTTCCCAAAAAGGTGTGGATAGGATATTTTTAGTCTGTAGAGTGTTAATGACTGAAATGTACTTGAAGTTGAACTAAACAGGGAGTGATGTAACCATACATACAATTTGAGGCATACAACCAAATATATCCCTCATCAGTAAATGCATACTGAAAGCCCAAAATAATTTATGCCAGCAGCAATATTCTTTCTGTATTAAATATTTATTATCATGTACAGGATAACAATGAGAAAAGGATGCTTAAGATTACTAACCTTACTATCCACCCATATAAGTGCTTTAGTAATAATATGCATATGTGCTAATGTGTATTTTTATAGGCTTATAGCTATTAAAAGGGGATAGACCTTAAAGATTGTTATGTTTAACCTTATCTGATTGTAAAATGATCAAGATACAGCCCAGACAGATAAGACATGTGGTTCTTCGTATTCTCATAGCATGACGCATCCAATTCTATAGGAGTATTTATTACAATGACAAATTAGGAGAAATGGCTCGTGTGGCTTTATTCTCCCTTAAATTTTCATGTGTTTTTGTAAGATGAATTACAATTATGAAATAAAATGACTTGTTTTTCAGAGACCAGATCTCCTGTTCGTCAAAGACAGGGAATTGGGATGGCTACTTACCCATGTGAGGAGCAACGAGGACTGTTTGGTTGCATGTGGGATTCATTAGCTGTGAGTACACTTGTTTCGGGATATTTCACATCCACTCATTTTCAAGGGGAGGACTAGTTCTTCTTTCTTACATATAAATACCATCTGTGGTGTAGCTCAGAAGAGCAACAGCCCTTTTCCACACATAGACATTTTCTCTATATGGCATATATATTATTTTCTCTTATACTTTACATATTTATATAAATAATTTTAATAGTTGCTTGGAAGTCTATAGTAGGAATTGTTTACATTACTTGTCAACATTAAGCATAGCTGCTTAAAATAAAAATACTGTTTTAGTGTTTATTGTAGTAGAATGATCTTTAAGTGTGTCTATGACAGTGTCCTCAGAGTTTTAGAAGAGGCATTGTTAAATTAAGTAATATGTATGTTTTAAGACAATTGATACCTGTCAACAAAGTCCTTTTCAGAAAAATTATACCTACATACTGTATTATCATTAGAAAATAATTTTTAGAAGCATCAGCTTTTGTAATAAACTAGTTAAATTTTAGTCTTTAAGTATATGTTCCTTCTGAACTTGACATTGTTCATTGGTATGCATATATCTTTTAAACATATATTGTAAACAAAACTGTTATAGTGTTCAATTTTTCTTATTGATGCATAGAAACTATTTATGTTTTGAGGCTAGTGTATTTCCTATAGTCTTTCAAAAATTTTTTCAGTTTATTTTTATTTTACTTAAAGACTATGCCTTTTTGTGTGTATCGCCGAGTTAGAAGTAAGAAGACACAAAGAAGCATTTTTTCTAAAATAATTATTTGCAACATAAAAATTTAAAGTTTCTGTGTTAAGATATACTATTACAAAATGGGTTTCTGTAGAATAGCACATTTGTCATTTGATTCTTTACATTTGCCCTGTTTCTGGACAAGCAGCACACCTAATTCACAACCTGTGTTCTCTCTGCCCAACATTTAAGGAGATTGATGCTTCTACATGCAAACAATAAATCTACAGAGAAACTGCCCATAAAGTCTCTTTCAAGATGCTTAGTGGTATAGACCTTGGCAGAAGAGAAAATTCCAACTACATTGTTTCAAAATTCTTTCAGAAATCAGCAGTTGAGATTTGATTGATGGGCAATTCCCACATCATTTATGCTCAACATCTCTGCAGTTTTCTTTGGAAAACTCTAATATATTTTCCCAGAGGAAATATACAAAGTGCTTTTCCAGGTTATGAGACATTTTTGCCTTGTGCGTCCAATGCAGACTCAAATAGATTAGAAAAATGATCAAAAGGAATGTCAGGTATAGAGAGAAACAAAAAAGAAAAACAACCTTAAAATTAAAGACACTTTGACTCTTAGCTCATAGCTATCTTTAAATGTCCTTGACTTTTCTTTTGGTATCCTAGTATACCAGGTGACTTTTATTTATTTACTTATTGTCTATTCGAAATACAAGAGTACCATCAATAGGAATTGGCCAAGCCAGGAGACAAATAGACATCTTTTATCATAATGCAACATTAATGTCGAATCCATTCTTGCATAAAATTTTCCCTCAATGTCATGCAGTAATAGAATTTTGGAAACAGAGAGGGACTAAGTGGGCTTCTAATTAAGTGGTTTCGACATGAAGAAAAGCAAGACTGTACATGTGTGCTGTTGTCCACCTCAAGTGAATGAAAAATTTCTTATCTTGTCTTCCTTCACATACTGTGCACCTTAGTTTGCTTTAGCAAAGAAACACCATTTATCACAGGGGCTGCAGTTGGGGATGTTACTGGATTGTGTTTATATTAGTCCACTCTCATCTTCTAGGTTCCAGCTGATTTTGTAGTTCCAGACTCTTAAATTAAACAGAGATATGATGAGAACCACCACTTCTTTCATCATCCAGGCCACCCCAGAAGCAGAGGAAGTGCTTGTGATTTTATTAAGACCATTTCCCTTATCTTCCTAGTTATTTACGCTTGATTTCTTCAGAGCTTACAGATTGCCTGGAGATGCCATGTTGTACGAATCATGCCCAAAGCTCTCTGTAAATCCAGCCTTCAGGGTTGCAATTCTCACCTGACTTTAGGATGCACTTAGAAGTCCAGTGGTTCTTTATGCATGTCTAGAGCTAGGAAATGAAATCTTTGAGCTCATTTTTTTTGCCTTTATTACTTTGTCCAGAGATGCCAAGAATAACCAGCCAACATCAGGAAATACTAAACTGATTAGAGATATTCATCCTTATAATTCTGTTTCTCTAGAACCACACCTGGTACCAAAATCTGTATTGGTTAGGGTTTTCTAGAGGGAAAGAATTGATAGAATTTGATCTATCTATCTATTTATCTGTCTGTCTGTCCAGCTGTCCATCCATCTGTCTGTCTCTCTGTATGTCTATCCATCTATCTCTGTCTGTCTGTCTATCTATCTATTATCTATCTATTATCTATCTGTCATCTATCTATTTATCATCTATCTCTCTATCTATCCATTATCTATGTATCTGTTTATGGGATTTCAAGGGTTAGGCTTACAGGATCAAAGCTGGGGAAACTAACACTAGCCATTTGCATGCTAGAGAGCTGGAAGACTCAGTAGCTGATCAGTCCAAGAATCTGGAAGCTGCACAAAAAGAGGGGTCAAGATACAGCACCAGTTTGAGACCAAATCCTGGAAGCTCCTTGGAGAGTTGTTGGTATAAGTGTGCATTGGAAGGCTGAAAAACTTGGAGTGTGATGTCCACAGGCAACAGCAGCATAATAGACACGTACTAGAGGAGAATGGCACACTTTAAATGTACACCAACTTCCTTTTACTTTCTCCTTTATTTCATCCAGGCTACAAGCCGATTGGGTGGTGCCACCCAAAATCAGGGTGGATCTGCCCCCCACCCCACCCAGTTTGCTGGCCTGCATGCCAATCACAGGTACATCTTAGTTCAGTCAGAATGACATAAGATTAATGGTCATGCTGTGGGATTATATCCTGCAGGGGAACTTCTTCCAGTTCACTTCATCCATATCTTTGAGAGGTCACACGACTTAAACAACCCAGCCCGTCAGCTCTTTGTATTGGCACTCGCCTGCTGTCAAAGTTTTCAGACCTTCTGATCTCAAGGTGGTCCTTTGAGATTTCCAGTGGATACTCATTTGCTGTTGTGGGGATAGCCCCCTTCATTAGGTGCCCCATTGCTATCCTTGCTTTGTCAAGCAGATTTGCTAATGCTGTTGAAATTTACCGTACTTGCTTGTATTTTGGCACTCATGAGGACACCTTGTCACTTAATGTTGTAGGCATTGTCTACGAGATTTTGATGTGCTACCTAATTGCTCTAATTTTATGGTGGTTTATGGAGAAATTTAAATGTGTGTTGACATTGCTCTCTTCTCAGATTTTTTGATTATCAAACTAGATGCACATAACAACCCTTTAGAGTGTTCACCTTTATTTTATAGAGAGGTTGAGTATGTTTCCCTAAGCTGAACCTTGTAACTCATGGGAGTCAGACATAAATTTGGGCTTTTGTCCTGCAGAGCACACTTTATTAATCACCTTGCTGTGCTACCCTTATGTGTCTTCAGCTTCTATCAGAAGAATGAGGAGATATTGTACAATTGAGAATAGGGACTATTTCTAGTCTGAGTTGAAAGAATGTGAGGCGACATTTCCCTCTTCTTGCCCATGATTAAGAATCTTTCGAAGACTCACTTGAATTGTTTGTAGTAAATCCAGAGAGTTTTGATGTTTTTATTGCTGTTGTTTATTTTATTGGCTTTGTTTTGGTCAAGTAGGAATACAGCCAGGGAATCAGAAAGATTTGGATTTAATCTATGGAGGTACAAAATTACCACTCGTATAACCATGAACAATTCACCTCTCTAAGCCTCAGTTCTCAGCTATAAAATGGAGATAATAATGTGTATGGTGAAGGTGTTGTCAAGAATTGTAAGGCAATATGTAAGGCAATATAAGGAACTATAATAAGGTTAAAACTACTCCATATTTACTATAGGAAGTAAGCACTTTTATTATTTTTTTCATCTCGCCTGCTATTTTCTCTTTTCCTTGCCTGGTCTCCTACAACAGCATTGCACATGGGGGCTCTATGAAAAGAATCCATTTCATTGCAGGAGAGGAAGGGCATTGCCAAGGGTTTTCTAATTTCCCATGATTTTGGTATTAGTCATGCCCAAATCTTACACTGTATTAAAGCAGTTCTATTTCCCTCTAAGCCCTTGAGATTTGAGCTCTTCACAGACTGTTAGAGCCGGGAAGGCTTATTCAGATGGCTCAATTTGTGCAATTCCCTCATTCTATAGAAGAAATTGTGACCTGGAAAGTTGAGGTGAATGTTTAAGGTCATTAGGTGAGGTAGTACCTGAGCAAAGATGCTGAATCTGTTACAGCTCATTTCCACTCTGTTATCCTATCTAATCGCTGAAATTAAAGATGTCATGATTTTTTCAGTTGGTGCCTTCTTCCTAAATTTTTAACAAAAGAAATGAAAAATCATCTTTTTCTTTTCCATTTCTTCTTGGTGCAAGATTATGCACCAAATTTTAAGTAATTACAGAGCAAAAAAGGTCAAATTGTACATGTGTTACACAGAACAACAAGAATCAAACAAGTCTACATGACCCGAACATCCTTAAAAAACAAAACAAAACAAAACAAAAAAACCCAAAAACTTTCTTTGGAGAACCCACCTAAGTTCCAATAAGGAAACATTGACGAACCACAGAACCTGGCATCTAGGTACACAGATCAAAATGCCAACAACATGACCCAGAAGGAAGATGAATTAAGGCACACAGTGGAGAATGACCTGGGCCACCTGTGTTGCTGATATACAGTGTTCAAACAAGAAGAAAGAAAAGGGGAAATAAATTCTACTACTGCGATTGTCTCCAAAGGAAGCATGCTGTGGCCTCTTTGCTGTCCCATGAAGGCATCTGAAATAAACAGCCAGGTCTGACAGTGTGGAAGTGTGAAGGTCAGCCTTAGAGCCAAACATCAGAATTGACAGGAGGAAGTTGTTGATTTCTGCATATGTGATCTGTATAAAAAGCAAGACCATTTTTAGGTGTAAGATTTGAACAGCAGCCACATCTATCATGCACAGAGGTGACTGAGACAGGGGTAAATGATGGGTGAAGTTCTCCTTGATCTACCTAGAGAAACAAGCATCTTTGTACTAAGGACAGTGGCCACCAGAATCATCAAAACTCAGTGCTGTGTGGATGCAACAGGCAGTGAAAGAAGTGGAGTGAGGGTAAGAAGAAATCCCTGTGGGGGAAGACGAGGACCAGACTTGGGAGGTGAGGTCCTGGCTCTCCCTGCCTTTCTGATCATCTCCTCTTGGACCATGGGTCTCGGTCATAACAGCTATAGTTTGGATCACTGTAGTAACATCTGCTACTGATCTCTTCTTGTTTCTACTCAAGACTTACTGAAGAGTCAGGAACGTAAGCTACAGCTTCTGTGCTGCCTTTTGAGTTCCCCAGTGCCAGCCAAGGCTACGCAGGAAGCTCCCCATCCACTCAACTGTAGTGCCATCCAAGAATGATATCACAGTCCTGATTGGACACTTTTCAGGCCTGTATCTTCCTCTTAGTGAACACTATTCACTCCCAAATTTCAACTCTCCATGGCCCCTATTCCTAACAAGAAGGTATGGTCTCCTTTCCCCCAAATCACTAGCTTATTTTGTGTCTCTCAATGACTGGCAGTCATCAGGTTTCCCATGTATCATGTCCCTGTATTATGTCTCTGGGATTCACCTTCTGTATACGTGAGGATTTGTATCAGTCTAGTAACACCAATAAGTCTCTTAGCTCTTCATATCCATATTTAACTTGGATTTAAATATCACAGTTTGTTCTCTACATTATATGATAAAAAATACTGTAAGAGTGTCTTAATTTTCCCAAGATGTATGTTATGGTTGTCATTCTTAAGTATTAACGTAAGCCTTACTTTTAACAGTATAGTGACTGCTGCAAAGAAGCAAAGATGAGTTCTCAATGAACTAACAATTTAAATCAGAAAAGTAATATACTCTAAGGAGTTACAGAAAGTATAATAGAAAATGGATAAAATTCCCAGGAGATCGTTAATTTATTTGTAGGATGATTTAACTGCCTGGAGGGTTGGGTGATTCGGATCCTGTGTTTATAAATCTAGGAGCCCATCAGAAGGTACCTGTGAAAGCTTTGGAGTGTGCTATGAAGACTCAAATAGGCAACAAACAAGTTTCCAGATGGAAAAAGCTTTCCTTACTTGGGTTAGACAGTAATTGTTACTTATTCCAGTAACTGCAGGGCCCTGCATCCTGGGGATGCGCTCTTTCTGTTCTCTCTGGGCCACACCTGTTATAAACAGGTTTATTTCTCTCTCTCTTTTTGGGGGGGCAGGTACTGGTACTGGGGATTGAACTCAGGGTCTTGTGCTTGTTAGGCAAGTGCTCTACCACTTGAGCTAAATCCCCAACCCCTAAACAGGTCTATTTCTGAACATGGGCTGTAACCTATGTGGCTATTTCTTTTCCTGCAGGGAAGGATTTATTTCTAGGGTGCACGAGGAACTGGCAGGCCCTGGGATCTGATGGTGAGAACAGCATATGGGGGTCTCTGTCTTTGTGGCATTTACCATCTGGCAGAGTGGACACCCTTATGTGTGTGTCCTCTGGTCGTGTGGTTAATTATACTTGCTCTGGAGGCAAAGTCTTGTGATGTTAATGACAAGTGTCTGACCATCCTGACAGTAAAGCTTTCCATGCAGAGGAGGTAACTGCACAATAGTATGAGAGTCATTAGGGTTAGATCAGAGAAAGGGGATTGTATAGAAGGCTGGAACGCTAAGGGGACGGCAGCATGTAGAGACCACTCAGGCACAGAGAAAGGTGCCACCTTTTATACAGCTGGTGATGACCAATGTATATAGGATGCAGGGGAGGTAGTTGGATACAAGGCTGGATAAACAAGAGGAACAAAGCAGGTGGGGTCTGGTGAATGGTGCTGAGGACTTTGAAGAAGTAGGTTAATCATTTTAGGGAGTGTGAGAGTCATGGTTAGAGTTGTTACTGGGCGTGGAAACTATGGCATTAAATGCATAATGGTGGACCAGACCTTGATTCTGATTAAAACATATCCGTTTCAGGCTAAAATGAAGAAACATCAATATAAACATTGATTCTAGTTTTGGATTTTTTTTTTATAGTAGAGCTTTTATGGAATTTGTATGGCAGCTCTACTCTGGACAGCCCTGACAGGAGAGGGTGGGAAGGGTCTGGCCCTGGAGGTTGTGCATCCACCTGTGAGCTGCATCTCTAGCCTCTGGTTAATTCATTCAGATGTTCAATGCTTTGAGGATACAAAGTTCAAAAATGGGCAGAAGGGGAGTGTGAACCTGAAATATGGTGGCTGGTGGCCACCTGCAGAAAAGCACAACTGTGTCACAAATTGGAGAGAGCAAAGCTGCGTCTTTCACCCTCACTGTGTTTCTCTTCAGGCCCATGTGCAGGTTTTTGTTATGCAGGTGGACATGGAGAGCTATGGATGGGTTTTTTTAATGGGTAAAATATCAATTTGAAGTTAATGGTCACAATCTATCCCTCTATTCCAGTGGTGGGATAGACCAAATCCATAGAGATTCTTGAGATCAATGTCTTGAAACTCAGGGAACGGTAGGCATTAGGAAGGGAATTTACTGATGATTCTGAGCAGCTGCTGTCTCCTTACATTATCTGAGGAATGTCCACTTCACCTTCCACATAGAACTTTCTTTTAGAATTCTGTTCTCTGTATTAGTCAACTTTGCCATTACTGAAATACAATATTAGATACCCACAATTTAGAGGAGAAGTTTCATTGGCTTATGGTTTGAGGGAATTCAGTCCATGGTCAGCTGGCTCCAAGGCAGCAACTTCATGGCAGAAGAGCATGGTGAAATGGTGTTTCATTGTGTTCAGGAAGCAGAAAAAGGGAATAGTGCCAGAGATCCATGAGTGAGAGACCATATATAGTACTCAGTGTCATGCCTCCATGATCTACCAAGGTACATCCAAGAACATGCTATACTAGTCTGCTAATTGTTTCTTAATCCAATGAAGTTAGAGTAACAGGATTAATGGTCACAATCTATCCTTTGTCAATTTCACACCCCCAAACATCTCCTTTAACCATGCCTAATCCTCAAGTAAGTACAACAGCAAGTTCACAATTCCACCTAACAGAATACAACTATCCTATATGCATCTAGAAAAGCAGTAATCCCTGCCCTAAAGTCTCAACAGTTCCAACATTTTTCAAAAGTCCAAGCCCAAGTCTCTTTAGACAAACTCTTAGCTGTGAACCTCTATAAAAGTAAAAAAAAAAAGTTACATAATTTCAAGGTACGATGGCACAGGGTAAGCATTCCCATTCCTAAAGGGAGGAATAGAGAATAGAAAAAAAAATAGGACCAAAGCAAGACCAAAATTCAGGAGGGCAAACATTAAATCCTGTAGCTCTGTATCTGGCATCTGTTGCACATGGCAGCAAAATGTGAGTTCCAAAGGGCTTGTGCAGTCCTACACCTATGACCTTTGCTGTTACAACACACACTACCTCTTGGGCTGGCTCCACTGAAAACCTGCAACTTTTCTTGGTAGACATTTCATATTTCTGGCATCTCCCAATTCTTTGGCTTCATTCCCACAGCTTCACGAACTGCCCTCTCAAGTACTCCTTGGCTGGCTTCCCGGGTCTTCCTTTGAAACCTGGTTGGAAGCCTCCCTGATTCCAAACTCTTGCATTCTGCATGCTGGAAAGAGCCACTGTGGATGATGCCAAGGTCTACCGTCAGTAGCAGCAGTAGCCAGGCCCCCTTGTACCATAGGTACATCAGACTTTGGGTACCAGGATGGCTGAGTACAGTGAAATGAATCCCAGGAGTCCAGTTCCCTAAGAGACTCTTCATTGTGGTCTCAGGCACTTTCCTCTTCTTCCCCTTCTCCTTCCCCTCCCCCTTCCCCTCCTCCTCCTCCTCTTCTCCTCCTTCATCATCATCTTCAATAGGGTCTCACTATGTAGTTCAGGACATGGGCAAAAAAGGCAAATTTTCTGTGAGAGTGTAGCACCCATTGCTTTAATCTAACTACCAACAGAGTCCTGGTCCCAGTTGAAACTTTCTGAACCTGGCCTTTACGTCTGCATTTCTGTCATCAGTTTGGTCTTCTGAGCTCCAATCAGAATCATCAACTGGGCTATGCTGACAGCATTCTAGGGCTTCTCTAGTTGACATCTTCAAAACTTTCCAAATTCCTCCTGTGAACCAGTTCTAAAGGCTTCTAAGTGACATGGTCAAGTACAATCTCAGCAATGACCCCGCTCAGTCACTGAGACCCAACTGTTGACACGCACAACTTAAAGGAGGAGATGTTTAATTTGGCTCATAGCTTGAGGGAATTCAGTCCATAGCAGGCTAGCTACAAAACAGAAAATTCATAGTAGAAGGTCATGGTAGAGAATAATCGCTCACTTTATGCTGGCTGGGGAGCATAGCATGGGAGCAGCACCAGAGAGGAAGGGATGAGGGAGCAAGGTACTACTCCATGATCCACTCAGATATACTCAGGAGTGTAATTTACTAACATGCTAGGTGTTTCTTAATCAAATGGAGTTGACATAGCAGGACTAAGGGTCACCTCCTCCCAGATACCCACCCCTACCCCCGTAGTCCTTTCTTTTGGTGTTTATCATTCTCTGCTTCTACTCTTTTCTCCCATCAGTCAACAATTTCACCTCATCCCCCATCCCATCACATCTATTTACCATTCCTATTTTCTTCCTTTTTTCCTTCCATTTGTGTTTATTTCTTTGTGGAGTTAAAATTGAATACAAGAAAGTATAAGAAGAAATTGAACACCATAACTTTAATGTCCAGTATTTTCTAAGAGTCAGCTCTCTTATATAGCGGACTGGTTCCCAGGACAAATAATATGGGCCAATTACTTGAGTTATTTAATACTCAACCGAAGAAAGTCACGGAGGATGTGCTGCCAGGAAGGTCCAGTCGTACTATGTAGGAACGAAGAAAATGATCCTAATAGTAATTTCCTTTTCTCAGCTTGGATTTTCTATGGATTAAATTTGGTAACTCTGGCTGAAATCAGCTATATTAATAAGCAGCAAGTATCATCGCTTTCCTGTGGCGAAATTCATCAGAAATTAGAACGAAATGGTACAGGACATTAAAGAGGACTTTCTCAAGAAGAAGCCTGTTGTCACGGGCAAAAAAATGAATATTGAGAGTATCAGTTCTTATTGTAGCTTGCTCTTGATTCTGCGATCAGGAAGAAAAGTCCTTCTAATGCTTCATGAAAAAACTTCCTGATTACTAATCATTTTCTAAAATATCTGCCTGTAATTTTTTTCTATAATAAATAAAGTACAGTTTTCTCCCATAAAAATCCCTGTTTTCTTAATAGAAGTTTACAATGTTTTCAGAAGTCTACATATTATTAATTTTTTATATCACCCCTGTAACAGAAGTATTTTAATGATAAGTATCTGGAGAATATAAATAATGCTACTTTGGGGCATACCAGTGTCCCTACTACCAGCACTGCAGGGCTTATGGTAAGCTATTGCTGTTATTCATGACCATGTCACCAAATATATCCCTTGATTTTCCCCCAACTCTGATAAGAGCACACTTTATTTCTGTAAACCAATAGGACTTCCTACATAGAATATACACTATGAGAACTTTTCATAAATCCCCTCTTAATAGATCATTCATGTAGGTACTACTAAGGCCATTTAATTGATGAAGGTCTTAGAGCTGACAAAGGGTGGAATTATTTACTCAGTGGTGCAGAGTTAGCAAGTGGCTGAGCCAGAATAAAATCTGCCTCCAAAACTCCAAATTCTTCTCATTCTGTCATCCTGACCTCAAGCCTTCTTGGGGCCACAGCCTAGGAAAATACAGTGATGAGCTTTGTATGCAAAACATTTGTTATCCTCTATATATTCCTGGGCAATAATGGATGACATAAAATATCTTAGTTTAAAAAGCTACTTCTCTGCATGTGATTTTTTTTAATTTCATGGACACAATGCAGATTCCTTTGCAATTACTGTACTTCATAGTGACTCCCTGGGTCATGAGAAAGTAGCTCGTTAGGGACACAACTTACTCTTGATGAGGATTAACAGTGAGATCAAGCCATATGCACTCATACTTCTACTTTGTTGTGGGAAAGAGCCGGCTGTCTTTTGTAACTGGTTGGGGCCATCAGCCAATTCCAGGGAACTGTCACAGATCAAAATTTTGAACATAAGGATAATAATAAGTAAGATAAGTAAACTAGTAAATCAAAAAGAAATTCTTTGAGTGTTGTGAATATAGCACTGGAGAAAAATTGTCTCAATTGTCAGAGACAATTGTCAGAGCTGAGTCACAGTTTTCACTTCTCATGTTTTCCCGACAAGCACGAATCTCTTTTTGTCACTTGCCAAAGGTATTTATTGAATCATCCTTCACTCTGACTTCAGGAAAGATACCTCTTCAGCTACATATTAGTTCCTGTCTTGTTGGATGCCTCTTGCTGAGTTGCAGTCTCTATTAACAATGCTTCAGATCAGAACAATATGAATAAAAATAAATAATACTTCTTCCATTGTTGTCTTGCAATTTCTGTGCTGTTGCGGTTCCCTGAGAAAAGGGCTGCCTTCTAGAAATCACCTTCCTTCATAACCAGACCGATCAACAAATCTGGAAATCCAGAAGCCAAAGCAGAGTTAAGCAGGAGGTAACACCCTCTGGTTTCTCTGAAAGGAATTAGGAGTATTTGGAAGAGGCACAGCAAGGCTAGACCTCTCACAGTAGTGATTTTGGCAATTAAATGAAAATAATTATAATAGCAATGGTAACTGTTTTTTGCTTAACATTGTGATAAATACAGTAACACATTATCTCATTTCAAACTCACATAAAGTCCGTCAGGCAGGTGCTCATTGTTCTCCATTTTTCAACTGGGAAAACTGAGGCTTCATCAGTATCTTATTCACAGTGTGCTTTGTGAATATCAGTTTCAATCAGATGCCCAGTGCCAACACTCTTTCTTATGTTTTCCTCACCTCATCCACATTCCAGGCTCTGGATACCTTGTGACTGACTAGTAGCCTGACTGTCCTCAGATTCATATAGGGGAAGATGGAAAGCCACCCGTGCTATTTTTCCTCTTTTGGTTTAAAACAAATTGGTCCACTAGTATAGATTAATCCCTTAGTTAGAAACAGCAAAATAGCAACAGTGGACTAGGACTTGGAATTTGGTGACCTTGAACTCTGATCTTCCAGCTTGTCATGTGACCTTGAGCAAGGTAATTCAACAACTTCCCTATTTTAAAGCTAAGGAGTGAAGGAGAAGATGAATATAAAACTTGCCTGTTTTGGAATAATAATTTTTATAATCATACAGTTTTTAGTCATTTATTTAAATTTTTATAAAAACATTTATGAATAAGAGCTTGGTGTCATATAATCTTATACTTCTCTTAAGGATAAGTTAGTGTGACTTAATGCCACATGAAATCTGATTAGTCTTGTTTTAACATATCATGAACTGATTTTAGTAACTATATCTAACAAATATTAAGCTCCATGGAATAGTAGCGTGTGTGTGTGTGTGTGTGTGTGTGTGTATGTCTGTATGTGTATATAACAGAGGATCAAATATAGGTTGTTCCATGTGTAAACTGTATCACAGTTTTTTTTTCAAAAAATTAAATACATAACAGTCATGCAGCTATATAGACACAGCATATATCATGGATAATTTAACTTATTAATAAGAAAATTAGCACTATGGTAAGCCTGGTTTAAAGAGCACTTGAGGAAGAGAGGTTTACATAGGAAAAGCATCATGAAATAAGTTTGCAAGTTACACACAAACTTGGGTGGTGTCCTGAGGACAAATAAAACCATTACATTTGTGACTACTCTTTCCACTGGCCCCAAATTTCCATCCCTACCAAACAAACATCTACAAATTAGCATGTAATTTATTTGAGCCTTAATCAATACCAAATAGCAATCAAACAAAGGGAGAGTTAGCAAGGTATTAAATAATAATTGGGTAGACTTGTTAAATAAAACTTCTGCATTGAAAGGATACAACTGTACTTTTGTGTTCATGTTCTGGATAAACTTTGTTATCATTTGAATACATTGTTAAATAACATTATCTTTCTATATCTAATATTCAGCATCCATAACATGGCTACATAATACTTTACAGGATGAGTTCAACGATTAAATAAAATGTGTAAATTGTGTATATGTACTAGCTTTTGCTCCTTTCCTTTGGGTTTTGAAGACAGCAAAGCTCTAAAGGTCAATAGTTATCAGATTTCCAAGTAATGTTCTTGTTCTCTTAGATTATGAAAGGTAGTCTTTTGACACACCTGCCCAGAAATCAGTGAAACAAAAAGAGAGGACGATGCTAATGGTGAACTTGCTCTCCAATTACCCATTACTAACAATAAGTCACACTTGTGTGGGAGGATAGGGATACAATAGAACTCAAACTTTTGACATACTATGATGAATATTTTGTTAGCCATTATTATTTTCCCATAATTTTTATCAGTGCATGCTGGTTATACAGATTAATGAGTGTCATTTTGGCAGAACTGTACATGTACCTAGCATACTTTAATCATTCCCCCCATTTCCCCCCTCAACCCACCCCCCTCCTAGTTTTGCTTTTTTGGGGGAGTTTCAATCCATATCATGTATTTCAATTATATTCATTCCTCTCATTACCAGCTCTTCCTCATCTATATTTCCTTCCTCTGGTCTAATAACAGTCTCTCTTCTACTTTATTATCATATTTTTAGATTGTACATGTTAGGGAGAACACACGATGCTTGTCTTTCCGTGTCTGGCTTATTTTGCTCAACATCATACTCTCTAAATCCATCTATTTTTCTGAAAATAACAATATTTTATGCTCTTTATGAATATATATATATTATGCTATAATACATGTGGGTATGCAGATATTCCTATAGTATGCTGACTTTAGTTAATTTAGGTATATAGCAAGTGCCATAGCTGGATCAAGTGGTAGCTCTATTCCAAGGAAAGCTAATGCTTCTGAGAAATTGAAGTAGCTCTACTTTTCCCTGTTTCACTAAGTACCAAAGTACAACTCAATACCTTTATTTTGTAGTCATTTTATTTATCAGTCTAATAAGACTGGTAGACAAATAACTGCAATATTTTGTAGCAAATGAAACCTGTCTCGTGCCTTCCAACGTGTTACTGAATGGTATGGGAAGAGAGTATTCTTCACACATATATAGAATAGCAGATGTGAATACCTGGCAGCATTAGCTTGCAGAGTGGCACCTTCACCAAACTTCCTAAAGGGGTGATGACTTATTCAAGGTCATGAAATACTTCAACTGCAGAGATTGGGATCCAGATCAGCTGTCTTTTCACAGCATTTTTTTCCCCTGGCTATAAGTGACCAGGTACTTTCTAATTCACCATTTGAGCTTCTTGGATAGAATGGTGTGCGATTAATTGCCCACTAACAGGTACTCAGAGCCTATCATCTTTATTATTCTCAATTTCAAACCACATTTCTTTGGATACACCATCTCTATATCCTGGAAAAGTATATCCATTGAAGTCATAATGAAAAATATCAAATGCAAATGAAATAAGGATATACAAATTAGAATGGTGGTGTAACGTGGATTTAAGTTTAATGCCCTTTATGATTCCCTGGAAGCTGCAGTAGGCTGCTCTCTGTAATTTAATTTTGTTTAGCCATTTATCTCTTCTTCCTTCACCAGTCCCATCTTCAATTTCAAAGGTGAGGGAAAGCAATCCAGTTACTATAATCAGAGTCTATACAAACTATACCATGGCCAAAGTCATGAAGGACTCCTAATTTACAATTACATCCCCAACATTTTCCCTGGTGGACCCAGAGTAGATTGTTGTACATAACCACGCAGCAATTAGCTTAGCAATTTAGTTCTTTTACCACTTCCTCAGTCATTGCTGAAAAGTACAGTTCCAGGACACTGCACACAGGTTTCTGTTTTCTTTGATGAAGATGTTACCTGCTGTGGGTTATAGAGAAACAGCAATGATCTAGTGGGAAGTGGAGGCTAGAAAAATTCTTTTGAAGTTCATCCCTTAAGCAATAAATAAGTGTCTCTGGCTTACTGTCATCTCACTTCCAGACCAATCAGTTTAGTCAGATTGCTTTTCTCTTTACGGTGCGGATCTCAACCTTCGGCGATCACCAGAACCACCTGGAGGACCGGTCGCCACGCTCAGAGTTTCTAATTCAATAAATCTGGGCTGGGACCTGAACTTTTGCATTTTTGGAAATTCTGATTTGTTTTTGTTGGTGCTGGTCAGACACTACTTTCTAAGGACGAGTGCACTAGCCCTTACCTGGTCACACGCAGCCGTGTACTCAGAGCACAACAGTTTTGTTTTGAGGAGGTTGAGCAAAGTAGTTTTAATCTGAACAGGTGCCCAAAGAGGTATGTATAAGGCTGAGAAATGAAGATGGAAAGTCCTCACTGCCCAACTTCTTCACTAGTTTCTTAACTAAAAACTAGATGTGTAGTGAGTTGGATCATGGAGGCAGGTGGAAAGGAAATATCAATGGAAAATATTTCTATGCTGCTATTCTATGTGGAAAATCCCACTGGCCAAAGGACCAGGTGCTAGCTGTCTGTCTACACGTTTGAGTTCTAGGACTTTACATATTTGTAAAATATTCACTGAGTATTCACTTAGGTACAAGTCATTGAGCTAAATGTTTTATAAGCAGCATCATATTGAGTCAGATTTATACAGCTACTTCATGAGAAGGTACTTTTATCTTCTATTTTACAAATGTAGAAACTGAAAATTGAAGGAGACAGGCAATTTTCTCAGGGTATAGCAAAATTTAAATTCAGTTTTGTGTATACAGAACTCACTATACTATAAAGGCTGACTCCTTTTCATTTGATTTTTGGGAGATGGAGCTTGCCAAACTGTCAAGGCACCCAGTGTATCCAAAATAATATAATTTCAAGTCTGGGATTGTGATGCCACCTGCTTTGCTTCTGTGACCTGGGATGGCTTTTGCTATTTGGGGTTCTTCTGATTCCATATAAATTTTAGGGTTGTTGCGTCTACCTCTGTGAGAAATTACTTTGGTATTTAGTTTGGGATTGCATTAAGATTGTATATCACTTTTGGAAGTATAGTCATTTTGATTACGTTGGTTCTGCTAGTGTCAGCGTGTATGTGTGTGTGCGTGTGTGTGTGTATGATGTGCAAGCATGTATGAGTATCTTATAACAAACAGGAAATTATTTCATTCCAAGGGGTTCAGCTTCTAACCAGAAAGTGAAACTTTCTTGAAATAGTATCTTAACAGCACTAGAGTAATAGCTGTCCTTTGATCTTCCCCTGGGAAGGAAAGGCTTCTCATTGCAATTTTTAGTAGAGACAAATATCTTAGGGTGAAGTTTATGAGAACTGTTCTATCCCTGGGCAGGAATGATGATTTATCATAATTAACTCCTTTTTCAGCCTTATACTCCTGTGAGTGTCTGTTACAGATCCTTGAAAAGGTATTTGGGGTCATAGTGACAAAGAAATTGATGTGTGAATTTGCATCTTTCTACTCAATATACTTATCCTTCTCATTGCTCCTGACTCCTCTATCTTAGTGTGGTGGAGGCCTCATTGTTTGCCGGGTCCCAGTTGATGATTCAGTGGGGTGGAGTTACTTCTTGATTTAGGGGAGAGTTGAGGCAGGAGAGGACTAGATCTTTTTGCTCCTCTTGAAATTAAGTATTGTTTTTGAGGGCTGTTCTTTAAATTTTATCTGTGATCAGAGGAAAAACATATGAAATTGTTGGTGGTTGTGGGCTTTGGATTAGAGTGCTTTCATTTGCCCTTGTGATCCACACACAAACAGAATGGATGATTTATCTAGATTTTTCAACCTGCAGCTTTTGATCTACAAGCCTCGGCGGAAGATACAGTTTCCCCAATGCCCATAAGCTGCAGTAGCATTGCTCTATTCGTACAACAAATGCCTGTGGAACATGATGACTAAATAAATATTATCTAGTGTACACTATTGATAGATTATACCAGATATTAAAGTTAAACATTTGTGAAGGAAAACACATAATTGCAAATAATTCAGTGTTTTCCTAATTTAATGAAAATTGGAAAGAACACATTGTTTTTCAATCTTTAGCCACGAAATACCCTCGTCAAGTTCACATATGAGTTGTATTTTAATAGCTTCCCTATGTGAAGGGAGGTCACATTGGTAGATGTCACCTTCCAGAAGATCTGTTTCCTCCATGAAGAAGAAGGGAATGGCTGTGAGTTGCTATGATGAAATATGAGTTCAGTGATATGTAATGACCAGGTCTTCACAGTTGCCCATCATTTATCCACTGACCTGAGCTGACCCAGCTTTAGTTGGCTTCTCTCTTCCCCACAGGTCCCCGAACTTTGGCTTGCTCCCAAGATTCAACAAACACTAAGGTGGAGAATGTGCCCCCATCCTTCTCCTCCTTTAATAGATCATTCTGAAAATCAGGCTGGCACCAGGAGAGAACATTTTTTGATGAACCACCAAGTTCCTGCTATCTTCTGGCCCCAGGGATTGTTCCTTTGCCCCGTAAAGTTCCTGCTAGATTCGCCTAACCTTCCTATAAAATGGAAAACTTTCAGTTTTATTTTGAGACACTTTCACGGGTTGACATGTTCTCCCTATTACAATATTCATCCTGAGAAATGTCTCCTTTTAATTAAGTCTGGATTTGTTTTTCATTTTGAGAGCAACTTTCAGGCAGAAATTTAAAGAGTCAAACATTGATAAAATGTAAATAATATTTAATTCTTTTGTGACATTTCGTTACTTTTACAGATATGGCTAAATATAAAATGCCCAGTGCACTTGTATATGGAGGGAGGGGAGACAGAATGGCAGAGGAGAAGGAGAGAGAAAAAGAGGGAGAGAGAGAATATTGCCTTGATACTTTCTTCTTTAACTGAAAAATAATGGGAAGATTTCTTGAGTATATGCTGGACTGAGCTGCTTCAGCTCAATGAGTAAGCATCATCCCATTAAATTATGACAAAGCTCTATGAAGCATGTCTCAGGAATACCTCCATTTTACAGATTTTAAGCAACTAAAATGTAGAATATTTCTATCTATTCATCAGGTTTCCACAATTCGTAAGTGGCTAAGCTGCCTGATCCTAATGTTTGCGCTTTTGATCTCTATATTGTAGTGTTCCTCTGTGGTTTTGATTATTTAGATGATATTTAGTTCCCTGTGTTTGTTACAAAACTATTGAGAAATTTTAAAGTTATATTTTTATTTAGCAAGAATGGATTAAGTTAGTTTTCTAATGTGTGTAAGACTTGAGTCTAGACACAGAGAGGGCCAAAAAATGATGAACATGCATCAAAACGTTTCTAACGGTGCACTTTGGTAGTGGAGAGCAACTGTAAATAAGTAATTCTAAAGTTAAGCAGAATACATATGGCATAAAACAGGCATAAAAAAGAACAATGAGCATCCAGGGGGAGGGACAGAGTCTTCCTAGTGTTGATGAGAATCTTTGAACTATGTTTTCTAGTTCATGGGATTTGGAATGATGGAAGAACACAATAGTCTCATTATAAAATGAAGCCTCCCTGTGAGAAATCTGCAGTTTAGAAGTCAAGTTTGATTCATTAGATTGTCATTAAAAATGACCTAAGGGTAAATTACAAGCTTAATTTATAGGTGCACTACAGCCAAAAGGGTTGTGAGATGAAATGAGCTGGGGTGGAGTAATGAGAAGGAATTAAGCACATTACAAAGAATACCAGTCTAGTTCAATGTCCCATGAGACGGCTGAATGAGATAGCCACGGCAGAGTCCAGTCCCTGGTGACATTTGTGAGGCAGATGCTTAAATTTTCCTCCTTGCTAATTTTAGTCCAAAGATACAGATCACAAGAAATGCACAGAGTAAACAGCCTCTGCAGTGGGGTTTGAAATGTGGTCTCGCCCCAGGTTGCCTGCTGAATATCTCTGTAAGTCAAGCAGAAAAGGACCTGATTTTTCTCTTGGGAAGACTCTTTTATTATCTGCTGCCTTCTAGACAACGCCCTGCTCCTCTTAGGAACGTGAAGTTTTCCAGGATGCAAAAAATGAGAATCTTTTTTTTTTTTTTTCCTAATGTGTTTTTCTGATGTGTTTTCCAACAAAGATGCCATTGGCTGGTTTCTTCTTTGCTGAGAAAGTTACTTATTATTTTGACTGTTTACTCATTCCCTTATCTTTTCTGGTGACCCTTCTTTCACCTTTGTGCTATCTGGAAAACAAAAAGTGAGATTTGTGATTTCTCTTACTGTTGTTGGACTGATATCAGTGAATCTCTGAGCTCAGGCTTCCTGCATTAAAAATCCCAAGTCACATCATACAAGAGTGAGCTACAAAGTAATTCTTATTTGAAGCAGTGAAGACCATAAATGGTTTTTGCAGTCAGGCAGACGGACTTTTTTCAAACCCGTTTTACCACTTTGTAGCTGGGTTCCATTGTTAGAGGTCAAGGTGTAGAAGAGTTTGGTTGGTACCTGCTCTGAGAGGGTAAATAATGTGTGAGTATGTTTATCACTGAGGCAGCAAGAACTGCATTATGTTCTTTATATTTTCAGGTCTGATGTGTGTCAACCCCTGGATACTCCTCCAGGCTCCCAGAGGCTGCAGCCATAGAGCCCAAAGTCAGGTTAGATGTAACCTATACCAGGATAGGAGAGAGGAAAAGCAAATTTGACAAATCCTAGAAACTCTAGGTCTCCGGAGGAATTCAGTGGATATATGAATCTCCACACATGGAGTAAGAGCTTAGAAACTCCCATTTGCCAGCCTGATTGCTCTTGGTGTTAGGACAATATTGCGAGACTGGGAGACATTGATCTTCTTGACTATAGAAAAGTTTAGATGTAAGGTGAACTTTATAAGCTTTGGAGAGGAGTTATTCTGCCTCAGTGAGCACTGAGCTGTCTCTGTTGAAAGGATTAAACCTGTTTTCCCCACCGCAAGGGAGTACTGTGAAGGTGTGGCTCTCCGGTTTCTGTGGAAATGCAAAGTGACTGGAATTCCCGTCAGCCAGTCCATCATCTGCCTGATGTTTCTGCTCTGATTTTGAGCTCTCTCCCTGCACAGTTAATGATACCAGTGAGGAGCATGTTTAAAAAGCTCAGTTAGAAGACTCAAAGGTCACATTTTCTGTGTATCAGCAGGTAGGCCACAAGGACTGGACCTCAGTCAGGCCAGGCAAGTGTGCTGAGTCTGAGGGCTTGGGCATTTCATGAAGGCGAATTGTAAGAAGCAGTAGGGAGAGCTGGGCAGGGCCTAGAGACGGGTGATAGAATAACAGGACATAGTTTGAGAGCTACTCTAAAGTCACCAAATCATCTAAATGAACAACATCTATTGAAATAAACACAACTCAGATTAGCAGTATCCATTTTTCATCATCTCTTTCAACCTGGCCAAACACTGCCCCTGTTACCATTCAAAATGCTGCTGCTTCATCTTCAGGTTTGCCTCTGCTTGGTTAACCTCATCAGTTTCTGTGAGAACCTTCCTAACTGCTGAGGTATAAGATGGATTTCTCATTGAAGCCCAATTTGTACCTTGCTTGGTCTGATTGAGAGGGAGGCAAAGGCACACCAACTACTTTTTATGTGTAACACAATTAGTGAGTTGGGCTGTAGGTGATGTCTTAGATCTCCCTGCATACATACTAAATACCTGACCAGAGTCTGCCTCCTCCAAGGCATTCACCAAAGTTTCTGAAAGTTTAGTCAACAGAGTATTAGTGTCACACAGACAATATGTAATACTTGTAATTTTTTAAAAATTGTTTTGTTTAGGAAATAGAAAATGTTAGTTTTAAATATATTCTCAGGGGCTAGCAATGCTTTGACATACAAATGTTCACTGAGAAATTATTTTTTTTTTAATAACAGAAAGCTTTTCCCCTTCATTGTCTCTGAGGACCAGTCTTCTGAAGAATCTGGGTAGGAAAAGCTGTTTAGCAGACTCATTTTCATGTTGTAGATTTGAAATTAACCAGTCAAGTGGGAACATGATTCTTGCCTATTGAAAATAACATTGTGGGGTCATCATTCAAATACAGGATTTGCTCTTCAGGGTCACTGAGGGATTGATTTGAGATGAACTTGTAGTAGAGAGTTGCCTGTTCACAGACATCCTTTTGTCTGATTTATACCTTCTTGCTAACTTGCTAACATACCATGCCTTTTTGGGTGGTAGAGAAGGCAATGAAAACATTAATGACTTTTTCCAGATACTCATTTTCCTAATATCCCTTGCAGTAAGCAGTGGCCTAGTGATTCCATGTTGGACAATAAAAGAAGAAAAGACACTGGATAAAGTAAAAGGGTGGCATTTTGGGGAATACGGCCCTTCCTGATGGAGAAAGACATGAAGTTCTTAATTTTATTTTGACAAGACTAGAGGCATTTGTTCGGTTCTCAGGGTTTTTTTTTTTTATGATGGTTGTTTATATGTTTCTTTTAGAAAGAATCATTTAGCTTTAAAGGTGTTGTGGGCCTTACAGATATCTTTTGTTGGTGAGTCAAGCCTATGCAGGAAAATCAATACTTTGAGGATAAAAGCAGAAAAAATACAAGGAATTTAATATTTTGAAGACAACATGAGCCATTTTCCTGATGCTAGAACCATCTACCTCAAGACTTCTAGGTAAACGACGATGTCCTTGTGATCCAAGTCACCGATGGGTAGATATATTAGTTTCCTAGTTCTGCTGTACAAGCGATCACATTTGGAGGCTTACGACCACACAAATACTGCTCCAAAGGTTGGAGGTCAGAAAAGTCTTTTATGGAGCTAAACTCAGGATCTTGCTAGATCTGTGTTTCTCTTCTGGAGTCTCCAGTACAGAAATTATTTCTTCTTCTTTTCTGTCTCCTACAGGCTGTGTGCTTGTGGACCCTTCCTCCATCTTCAAATCCGGCAACATAAGCCCTTCTCTCCCTCCTGACCTTTACTCCTGTCCTTACATCTCTCTGACTGTGACCCTCTTTCCTCCTTTTATAAGGACCCTTGTGATTGAGTTCAGCCCAAATGACCCTTCCAAGACAATTTAACCTTAATTCATATGTAATCCCTAATCGCATATGAAAACTCACTTTGCAAATAAGGTAACCTATTTACATGTTTTGAAAATTAGGATGTGCATATCATTGGTGGTCAGCGACATAATTTTACCTTGTCCAGCATTTGCACATTCTAACTAATATATATTTTAAATTCTTTTGTTACTGATCTATTGCATATTAGTTTGTTGTATTTTCTAAACCTACAATTCAGATTGTGTACTCCTCAAGGGCAGAAAGTTATATTTAAATGTTTTATACAGCATCTAAACATATACTTTTACTGATCAGAGAAAATCTTTGTTTTAGATTAGATTATATTTTTTTCTTGTTCTTGATGTTTAGGGACTGTTTTTATAGTGTCTCAGGTGGGCTGGTGCTTTAAAAAATAGCAACAATAACAGAAACCCTGATGTATACATGCTGTATATCTACTGTAGAAATTTAGGTTAAAAAATCAGAGTTATCCGTTTATCAAAGAGTAATTACTAGTGAGTAAAACACTGATCTTCCTGGGAGCATTTCAAGTAGGATTTTAGTGGCGAATCGAGGTCGCCCAGAACCAGCGAGAAGCGCATCAGTTGCACTGATTGATGTCTGCCCATCTTTTTCCCTGCTGCGGAGCTTTGTTCCCAAACAGCTGGGCAGCTTGTCTGGCTAGAGGGCTCCCAGGAGCTGAATAGCAGATTCACTGGGAGTGCAGGAAATTGCCATGTGGAATCAAAGGTATCACACAGTGAAAGGTAATTATGGATTAAAGGGATGAGCATTTAAAATACATGTGTGGCAAGGGCATGCTATGTAAAATGTTTCCAACCGAGGGACAAAGATGGAAACGGATGCAGTTCTCTCAGCCTTCTACTACCGGTAGTTTGAGTTCAGGTCCCTAAACCTGCTGGGTCAAAGGTCAAACCTGTCCCTCTCTTTGTCCTTTGAGATCATCCTTTCTATGATTAGCAAACTTTAAGAAATTAGGGATGGGAAGTAGTGACTTGGGGAAATTTCATCTTCACTACCTGCCTCCTTACTTTGTTGAAATACTTCGCTTCTTTCTCTTTTTTATTTTGCCTAATGTACTTAAAGTATGTATTTACTATAATAAGTTGCCTACCAAGTTTTTGAAAGATGATTATTTTTAATGAAATAGATTAATTATTTGCTTCATATTTTTTAGAATTTAACATAATTTCACCTTGATTCTGGGAGCATTTGCTCTGATTTATAGATTATTTTTATTATATTACTAATTCAGAAGAAATCATAACAGAGATGAATGAACAGACCTGATTTGTCAGATTCTTTATGAAATAGATGATAATGATCCTAGTGATTCTATGTTGATGCTGATGATCATAGAGAAATGGAGGAAGAGGAGTAAGGAGAGGAAGAAAGTACCTCTAAGCCTGTACCAGATTTTCTACTAACTCCACATGGAGTCACTTGCTTATATATGCTTGTCTTAGCTCATGTACTCTTACCTGATTCCTTTCCTCCTATTTCCTTTGTGTATCGCTCATCAAATATTTGCTAATGCCTTACAATATGGAGTCTGTTCAAGGTACAATAAGAGAAGGCATGTTTAGTTTCCAAAGAAATATGCAAACCCTGGAATCAGAAACATGATGTTTGGATCAACAGAAGAAAGAATGACCCCTGAATCATATATATTTTCATGACATATAGAAGTAAACACAACATTGGTAAATGGTAAAAAAATGATTGAAATTTCAGTGTATGAACCCAAGTAGTATTTTGATTTCCTTTCAGACAGGCCTCAGTAAGAATAGTTTTACCCGTTGTAACTACAGTAAAATATAATTTTGTGGAGCAATTCACTTTTTAATTCTCCCTACTTGTTCTGAGCAACTGTCTGTCATTTCTCTTTTCCCCATTTCCCATCTTCAAATAAATTGTCTTCTTTAAAAAAAATACTTTTGTGTCTCTTGTGAATATATGCTACTATTTCTGAATACATGGCATCCGATCCTTGTCTTTGGACTCCTGGAATGGCTCAGGAATCCATCACTGAACCAAATGCCAAATTAATAATCAGATTTGATTTAAACATTTTCTGATTAAGGACTAGGATGCATAAGGCTACTAACCATTTTTCTGAGTTTTAAGGCATAGGTATGAGATCAGTGAGGACAACTTCTTAGTTTTCACAGGAAAATAAATTTTGATTTTCCTGTTAAAAACTGTTTCTAGATCAGGGAATGGAACCTCCGTGGCTGTGTATGTCAGCCCACAGTCAGCACACTCACCAAGAGCTTCTTTCTCAGTCAGGCCATACTAAAGGGAAATCAAGTAGCCTAATAGGAAGGGAGCAGCGGATGAAGAGTAAATATACTTGAGTTCTTATTCTGCCTCTTTCATTCATTTCCTGAATGTGTATACTTCTTTATGTCTCCACGTCCCAGATTTCTCAACTATAAGGTGGGAAGGCTCTAGGACGTAGGCCTCTAGGACTAACGCCATCTCTAAGGTTTGGTGAGGCAGACATTTTGTTGTATTCATTCTTTAGGCATAAAATTCTGCTTTCTCCATCAAAAATTTCCTCATACTTATTGGCTCAGGATACATCTGTGTTGTACTTAAAGAGCTTATTTTATGTGATGCAAGAGTTTTATATGAAGATTTTTAAATAGAGTAGCATATTTATTTCTCTATTTATTTGGCAATTGTTCTTTTCATAATCACTGATGAGTATGTGAATGTGTAACACAGAACTCTGGTCACTGAACTTAGGTTAATACTTGCATATTACATTGGTTAGGCACATGGATTGTGAATCGCATGATCTGGGGTGGAATTCTGTTTTCCAAATTTATTAATTAAATGACCTTAGATAACTTATTTAACCTCTTGAGGTTTGTTTTGTAATCATAAAATGGGATTATGATAATATAAATCTCATTAAGTAGTTTAGAATATTGAATAAGACAAGATATGTAAAAGATAGCATCTAATATGTAGTGAAAATGCAATGAATAGTAGAACAGTAGCCAGGACAGTTATATATCAAAAAATCTGTAAGAAACTGCATTTGATACTGGTACTCCTCTCCTTTGTATATTATCTTCCTTTTATATGTTATCTGTTACACTACTTTGTCCTTATTTACAGTTATGGTTTCTCATATCAGAGAAACAATTAGATGAGTGCTCATGAGAGAGGGAAGGGGGGAAAGCAGGAAGGGAAAAAACGGAAAGAAAGGGGAAAGGGAAATCATGGATAATTGTAAATAAACCTGCTGTAAATAGGGATGGAGGGAACAGAAGGGAGGGGAGGGGAAGGGGGGGAGAACCAAGAGACACCATGTACAGGTACAAAACAAACATGTTAAATGTGATCGATATATGGACAATGTACCAATACATGTTCTTGGTTAAAAAAATAAAATAAAATAAAATAAAAAAGAAACTGCATTTGAAATCCAGATTAAGGTTTCCATATCATGGGAATATTTGGGGAATGGAGGTATTACGGAATGTTTCTTAAAAATATTTCTGCTAGGATGGATTCCAAAATATCTGTGTAATAAACATAAATGTATATTCTCTACGTCGATCCTACTTTGTGCTCCAATAATATAATATTGATGAAAAAGTTTTGACATTAAAAAGTTTTACTATTGACTTTATGTTTCCTTTAGTTGCTAAAGATAATCCACCTAATTGCCTATTTAGTGTCTGTGAGTGGTTAATAAGGAATTTAGTCAATCAATTCAACAAGGTCTCACTGAGTACCTACTGTGCTCCATCTTTACAGCTAGGAACTGTGGCAAGAATTAAGGTATACATTAGAAATTCACCTTTTGTCTTGACCTAGAGTACTTATTAATGTCAATAAATAGTAGATCGCTGACCTCAGGTTTTCAGAACCTCGGAGAGCTCTTCATCTATCTAAACTGGAATTGAGTTTGGGGAATAAGGAAAAGGTGGATGGACACCCAGGCTCTCTTTCCTGCCATAAAACCCTCCCACAGACTGCACTTATAGTTATGTGACTTACTAGTTGCAGTTTGACATCCTTCTTAGAGGCAAGTGGGAGCTGCTTCCTGGGATGTGAGACCTTTTACAAACCACACACTGTGGCCTCATGGATCAGAAGTTACAGATCTGAGGATCTCCCACTTGGCTTTGTTCAGATACTTGTACAGTCCCCCCCTGGCCAGCAACATGGCCTATTCGGAAGCTCTTTCTTTGCCTTTTCCTCGTGTAGAGAATGTTAAAACAAAAACAAAAACAAACAAACAAACAAAAAACTACTTTATTTTAATGAGGGGCTTGATTTCTTATACCAATAAATCCTCTTTTAGCTTTTTAAACATAACAATAGACACAAAAAGTTTAAATGGAAACTGAGCCAAATATATATTTTTAAATTATACATATATGCCTAATCATACATATACATGCAAACACATACACACACCCCCATATATATATATATGTATATATAACTATAAATATATGATAGGACACAATTGTTTCTTTACATGTAGTAACTTTCAGATTTTTGTTGTGTATTGAAACTTTGTGTGGGCGGCAGAATGTCAGAGTAGGGTACCACAAGTTCTTTCAACGAAAAGTAGAACAAATTGGGAAATTTTCTTTATTTGACCCAGCTTCCTTGGAGAAAAATAAAACAAAACAAAGCAAAGCAGACCAAAACAAGCAGACAACTGAAATCTATCACTAGTAATTTGAGATCTGGATGGTAGAATGAAATGGTCTAATGATATTATTTAAGAAAAAAATATAAATACCTTAGAGTATACTAACGGTGTCTCTACCTCCTAAATCATTCCTTGTATTGCATTTTGAGGGGATTTTTGTTAAAGGTAAATAAAGATGTATAAAAGCGAAGAGATTGCTCCCCGTTCCCTCTGCTTAGAAAGTTTCTCTGGGGGACAAGGGTCTGAGGTGCATCCATTCTCTAAATTGTGACATGTGAAATAATTTCTCCAGGGGCAAGAAAAGCCCAGTCTTCAGTTATACAGTGCAGAAAGATGTTTAAGGTCATCAGTCTCATTTTCCTTGGTATGTAAAAGCATATAGGTCTAGGAGCATATCTCGAGCAAACCCTTAATAAATTCTGTGCCTGCTCTTTTTAAATTGTGTGAAGTTTTATCCTGAATTTGCACTCTCTTGTGAGCTAAACAGATGTATGTACTCTGCTATGTTTGCCCAAAATGAATCAATTTCCTTTTTTTCCTACTGCTGTGGAAAGGTTTTACCCTTTTGGTAAAATTTTTACTTCTCTAACTTTTTGCAGGTATGATTACATGAGAATCTTTGGAACACCTCGTGAGATAGGAGCATTATTAACTACAACTTTTACTGGTGTGGAAACTAAGTTTCAACAAAGTTAAGCAACTTTCTGCACTTTACGTAGCTAGTAACTTGCAAGCCTGGGTCCCAGATTCATGATTAACTTCAGAATTTGTTCACCTCCATTTGATTCCGGAACTGTGCCAAGGAAGTGGGACAATTATGTCCCTCTCTTCTTGAAAGAACAACAAAAGAGGATGAGGGAGAGTAATAACCTGAGGGAAGACTCCACAGGGGCAAACTTGAGTCTTGAACCGAAGCATTCTCATTTCCACATCCAAGTGTCATTTCCTCAATGTGGATGTTGGTGTGGACAGGAGAGGTTTGACTTTGAGGTTAAAAAAGCAAGACAGGAAATGAAATAGCAATGTTTCAAATACAATGATATTTTCACTAGATTTTGCATTAATTTTATCTTTCAATTTTGAGTTAAGATGCTCAGTTACCGAGTTTTTTGGCACCCCCTTATTTTCTGTGTCTAGGATGCCAGCCTCACTCTCCTCACCCTGGTTGTGCTCCTGATCTTAGAGTGAGTTTTCCTCCCTCATTCAGCTGTAGGCTCATCCTCTTGCTGTTATTCAGACAACACAAATCTCACTGTGTTCCACCCTTATTTAAACATCAGGACTTAGCACAAACCCTTGGTGGGACCTGTTGTTTGATATGCAGTTTATCTCTGCAGGACACCAGGGTGGCTTCCTTGTGGACTGCAGTGATGCCTCAGGGTGGCTTTTGTCTCCATATCT
>PVJO010020370.1:0-32185 GCA_004026905.1 Hystrix cristata
ATAATGGTAAATAAGGACAAAGAGGTGTAATAGATATTCTATAAAAGGAGGATGGTGGACAGAGGAGAGGAGTACTAGAAGGAAAGAAGGGGAACAGCAGAAAGGCAACAGGGGAGAGAGGGGAATGGGAAAATATGGAAGATGATGAATGAACCTGCTGTAAATAGGGAGGGAGGGTGCAGAGAGGAGGGGGGGAAGAGGGGGGAGAGCGAAGAGACATCATGTATAGGTACAAAATTAATGTAATGAATGTGACCATTGTATGTAGAATGTACCAATACATGTTCTTGGTTTAAAATAAAATTAAAAAAAAATAAACAATCTAGTTTTGGGGAGACTTGGTATATATTAAACTTTACTTACTACTATAATGTATCTTTTAAATTCTACTAAAATAATCTTTCTGGAAATACTTGTATTTAGCAACATTTCACTTTTTCTATGCTCATAACTTCAGAAAAATTAGATTTATCACAGTCATAAGTAATTTTTCTCCCCCAGAAAATCTTTAGGAAAGTACGAATTAACACACTAGACTCCTGTTTAGAGCCCATTTTTTGTCTTTTCATTCTTTGTTGGAGAAAACGTCCTTGATGTGAAAGCCTGGATTGCCTCAAACTTCTGTAGTCTCAAAACATAACTTACATGGACTCACCCTAATCAACCCTGTATTTATCAAATGATATTTGAAATTGTTTACTATTTTTAACTGTGCCACCTGGCATAATTTCATTGAAACATAAATTTAATAGTATTTCCAGTAAAATCATATTTTTCATTTTTTTGAGGTGAAAGAATATAAGACAAACATAGCCATATTAAACTGCAGAATTCAGAGGCATTTAGTGAGTCAATATTTTGTGTATTTGTGTATGTTCATGGTCAAAATATGTTTTATCTATCAAAAAAGAAAATTCCGTAGTCATTATGCAGTTACTGACCACTCCCTCTTTTTACAGACCCTGGTACCTGCTGATCTGCCTTCTGTCTCTACGTTCTTACCTGTTGTATATATTTTATGTAAGTGGAATCCCACAGTATGTACCTTCTCTGTCTGCCTCCTTATACTTTCCATATTTAGATTCACTGCAGCATGTATTAACCCTTCATTCCTGCAATGGCTGTTTACTCCACTGTACATATATATTCTTTATCTGTTCAAGATTTGGTGAATATTTGCCCTGTTCCCATCACTGAATTTTCTGAATACTACTGTCGTGAATATGAATGTGTTTGGATTTGTTTGAGTACTAATTTAGAATTTTTACAGGAGGTACCTAGTAGTACATATGTTGAGTCTTAAAATAATTCTACATTTATAGTTTTAAGGAACCACCAATCTGTTTTCCACAGTGACTGAACCATTTTTATATTCCCAACAGCAATGTATGAATGTTGCAATTTTTAACAAATGCCGTTTTGTCATTTTATTTCTAATAGGCATCTTTCTGTTGTAGAGTGGCACCTCACTGTAGGTTTTAAATGGTAGGCTTATTTTTGTAAGCTCCTTGTCCATCAGTGTGCCTTCTTTAGAGAAATGCCTATACAAAATACCATTTTATTAAAAAAAAGAGAGACTTTCTATCTTTGTCTTTCAGTTGCTACAATTCTTTATATTTTCCGTACTATAAAAGCAGATTGAGAGAATTTTAAAAAATATACTATATCAGTATCAGAGACATGATTTGAAAATATTTCCCACTTTTTGGAGGTGGTCGTTGTTTTGAGTTGAAATGTCCCCCAAAGGCTCATGTGTTGAAAGCTTTGTCTTCAGTGTACCAATGATGAGAAGTGGGGCCTAGAGATGACTGGCTCATGTAGACATTAACCTTATCAGTGTGCTCACCCTTGATGAGTTCATAGCCGAATGGACAATTAGAAGGTAGGACAGAGTTTGGAGAAGCAGGTCACTGAGGATGTGACTGAAGAGTGTATCATGTGGTGAAATAAGCAGCTCATAACCACATGTACTTATTCCATGGTTTTTTGTCTTGTCACAAAATAAAATAAAAACTGCCAAAATAAAAACTGCCTCCCTCTGAGTTGATTTTTCTCAGGTATTATATTTTGTCAAAGAGACAGAATACTAACACAAAAAGTCTTTTCCATTTCCCTGATAATGTCTTTTTTTAAAATTTTTTTCAATTTTATTTTAATGGTACATTTTAGATGTACATAGTGATAACATTCATCATGGGGGATTTGTACCCGTACATGATATATCTTGCTGCTTTTTTTTTTTTCCCATTACCCTCCCTTCCCTTCACCCTCCTCCCTTCCAATTTACAAAAGCTTTGTTTCCATTTTTTCCTCCCATTTCTTATTTCTCTTGTCCCTCTGTTCCTTTCCCCCTCCCTTGTTCCCTTTCCCATTTGGACATTTTCTGACAATGTCTTTTGATAAATAAAAATCTTTAATTTTGATTGATGTGTAGATTATCTTTTTTGTTGTTGTTTAATTGCTTGCACTTTTCATGTCATAACTAAGAATTCATGGCCACATCCAAGGTCATGGTATTTTACTCTATTTTTTTCTAGGAGTTTTATGCTTTATCTTCTGGTATTTAGGTCATTGATCTATTTCGAGTTAAACATTTATTATGACTTATATATTTATTTTTAAATTAAGTGTTTTTCATGTACTGTAAGGCCAGAGGGTCAGCATCGTACAGTTTCATATGTATATTTAGTTGCCCCATTACAAACAGAGTATTCTTTCTCTTTAAGATAGTTTGCACACTCTTGACAAAAACATCCATTTCATAGTTTCTTTTAGAATATTAAGCAAGTTTATGACACTTTATTTAAAATATGTCCAGTAATTTCAAAGTTTGATTCCTTAGGTAGTTTCTTTTAATTTTATCTGTGAACAGAACTTAATTTCTTGTTGTCTTGCATCTCTCATAATTTTTGTCAAAAACAGGACATTTTGCATATTATGAGGCAATACTTTTGAAAATTAGATTATTCTCTCTTCTGAGGGTTTTGTTGCTTTATAAAAGCAACAATTGTTCAGTTATTTACTTACTTTAAAAACATCCTGTGTTCTTTGTTCTGGGATCTCTGAGTATTTGTTCTTTTGAAAGAGAGTCTCTGAAGACTAGTATCCACCAAACAAAAATAGATGTAAAATGAAGAAAAAAAAAAAAGAGAGAGAGAGTGAAGAAAAGAAAAATACAAGGAAACCAAAAAGTAAATAAATGAACAAAAAATAGTTCCTACTCTAGCATTGTTTCAGGTCTGGGACCCTCTTTCAGTGCCCAGCCCAGACTGCTCACAATTCTGCCATCACCCTCACTTCCTCTTTCACTGAGCCTAGAAATCAGCCAGCAGTAAAAATTTAAGGGCTTCTCGGGTTTTTCTCTGAACATGAATCTTTTGGGCAACATTCACGTAACATTATCGGTTTCCCTGTATACAGAAGTGCTGCACAATGTCCTTATTTCCCAAAGAAACCCTCTCTCTAGCCTTTTCTCCAAGTGTTTTGCCATTTATTGTATGCTTCGGCCCTTCACTGGCCACGAGAGCTCTGGATCTGTCCTCCTGGCCTGAGCTTTTGGTTTTCTCGTCTCCAGTTTCCTCTGTTATGTTGTGCATACTCACTGAAAGAGTGAATCGATTAGCAGATAATATGCATTTATTTAACTACGATTCTCATTTGCTGAACCAATAATGGTCACTCAGTTAAGTACTGCTGTTAGTGTACCTCGAGAGCATTTCACATATCATTTAATTATCAAAAATACTAATAAAGATGGCATCATAATGCCTACATCTTAGCTGATGAGATTGAGACTCACTTGAAGTTTCAACTGTACACACTTAGGAGAGCCAAACGCCCAAGTTTGTTTCTCTACTCAAACTCAATATTTGATATAAAACAACATTATAATTTGCGAATAGAGTAATTGCCTGTAAATGTTCATATTTTTGAGTGGGAACTTTATTTACATCATGTTTATTATAATAATCTATTTCTTCAGGAAAATGAAAGAAACAATTTACATTAAAGCTTTTGAAGAAGCATGTAACTTTTCTGCTCATAAATTGAACATAGGCAGGAAACAAAAGATTAATTTGCATAATACAGTCAAATCACATCATCTAGTCCATTCCCCTGCAAATTCTTCACAAATTGCAGAGCTGCGTGATAAACCAAAATAGAAAATGAATTCCTACATTTGTTACTGTAATTGCCAAGTAAGCATAATGGAGGCACCTAAAAATCCGTATTTTGTGTCTCAAAGATCACCTATATCAGGATCTTCTTAATCATAAATTTTGTCAAAATATCAATGTTAAGTGCTATATTTAGGCTTTAATAACCCACATTTGGTTTATCCTTTCCCATTTTCAGGATTCTCTTATTTTTTAACTCCTGTATTCCTCACAACTCTCTTATTCCATTCTTCAATCAAAAAAGTATTTGTACCCACATTCTGACTTACTCCTCAATGGTAGACTAAATGATGGGACCCAAAGTTGTCCTTATGCTAACTTATAGGTAAATAGACTTGGTAAAAGAGGCTTTTCAGTTGCAATTAAGTTAAATATCTTGATATGGGGATCTTGTCCTGGAATAACCTATTTGGCTTAATATAGAACTTTTTTAAGAGCCTTCCAAAAAGAAGGGAGGAGGATCAGAGTCAGCAAAGATAACATGGTAATCAGACGTAGTTGAAGATATTTGCTTTGAATATGGAGGAAGGGACTATGAGTCAAGAAATATGTGTTACCTCTATAAAATAGAAAAAGCAAAGGAGCCTATTCTGTCCTGGAGTAGAGGAATAAAGCCAAACCTAGACCTTAATTTTAGTTACCTAAGACTAATCCTGGACTTTTGACCTTCAGAGCCTTGAGGAAAAAAAAAAAATATATATATATATATATATGTTTTTTAATTATTGAGTTTGTGGAGATTTATTTTAATAAGACAGTAGCACACCTCCCTCCTCTCTCCTCTTTATCACCAACACCATGCCATCTCTCAAGGAGCTACCTAAGGAAGTTCTGAAAAGCAATCTGGTATAGAAATCCTAGTCAAGCTTGATGTAGGACCCCGACTTATGAATGAGTTCAATCTTGAGAGAAATTTCATAAGCCGGATTCATTCGTAAGTCTGATAAAGTGAGTCTTGTACACCTTTGACACAAATGCTGTATATAATATAAAGCATAAAAAAAACAAACACACTCACAAAAAAGGAGCAAAGCCTACCATCTTTTCTCCTTGGTCCAAACTCTCAACTATTATTATATTTGTTTCCATGGTGATTGCTTTGGGCTTCCTGGAAGTCTCCTCCACATCACCACGGCTTCTCCTCTGGCTTCCGGATGTCCTGGGCTCTGACTGAGCACCGTACTACTGTATGGTATCACACTGGACAGTAATCACATAGCAGCACCCTGTGACAATGTCCTGCAGACTTATTCGCATTTATGGATGTTCCTAATGTGAGGTCTACTCCTCATTGTGAAAGTTCACAACTTGAATGCTTGTAAGTCAAGGACTTACTGTAATGCATTTTTAGGACTAAATGATACATTTTTAAAATAATGCAGTGTGAGATAACCCCTTAACACGAAAAATGCTGCCTACACAAATTGAAACAATATCCTAGATGTGGGCAGTAGGTTTGTTTTTCTCCCTAGATGGATGCCTTTGAAAACACCCATTAAATCACATGATTCTTCTACAGCCAGACTACCTTGAACACACCCAATCTGGTCTAAATCAAATGACTATTCCATAAGATTCTTAGTAAAATTAAGAAAAGTTCACACATTTGGTGACTCCCAAAATAAGTCACAACACATAGCTTGGTAATTCAAACGAGAAACCAAATCCTGGCAGACAATGTGAGCAGTTAGTAAGGAACCTTGTTCCAAAACAAAAAGAGATCCTCAAATTTGGTGGATGACAAATTTTCAAAACTCTTCAAGGAATTGAGAATGTGGAGCAGGTCAGATGTGATGTTGAAGCTAGAGAATATTTATGCGAATCTTGTTAGATTTCAGTATTTCATGAAATGGTAGGTTTGGGGCATATTATTTTGACTGTCATTCCTTTGTAAATAAGATTTTCCCTTAATAAACTATAGTTCTAGAACAGTAGTCAGGTGATAATACGGCGTTCCCATACATCCACAATTGTGGCACCATACTTGCAAGACTTTTCACTGTTCAAAATACCAAGTTCATTTACTAGATATATTCATGTTTTCACATCATAGCATCTTCTCATACTCAAAAATTCATTGTTTATCACAGTAAACTGTTTTGATTAGCAAATAAGTCTACCAAGACGTTGTTCCACACTCTGATTTTCCTCCAGGATTGACTGCCCAAACCCACTCTCACAAAAACAAACTTATTTTTTTTTTGGTGCTGGGGATCGAACTCAGGGCCTTGTTCTGGCAAGTTTTATTCATTATTGCAGAGACAATTTAATCTTTCTGGTTACTATAGCCTTGCTTCTGAAAATCTCACTTCTGAAGAGATTCTTCACATTTCTCCATTTTGCCAAATTTCCAAAATCTCCTGTAAGTGTTGGGGATTTAGCTCAAATGGTAGAGTGCTTGCCTACTAAGTGCACACCCCAAAGTTTGATCCCCAGCACTCCTCAAAAAATTTTTCTTTACAAAATCCCCTCTCTAGATTGTACATGTGTGACAGGTTTCTTTGTCTTGTGGATTCCTAAAATAAACATTGTCTCTATGGTATTTATCACATTATTAATCATGGACTATCTTGGGTACTTTTTGCTATTATTATGAATTAATTTTTGTTGTGTGGATATTCTGAGTGTGTGGAATTATATGAAGGTAAAGGATTCTTATCTCAATTTTTCTACTGGACCCAGTAGAGTGGAGTCGATCGTTTAATATGTTTGTATCAATTAGCAATTTTGTCAAGTTCGGCTTTCCTGCTGGGCGAGAGGATAGCTTCCTTACCATGCTTACTGTCATTAGGAAATCCTCTTGTTGGATTAGTTGATAGGAATAGCAAAATAACAAAGGGGGAAAAAGACGAATGGAGGTTCCAGAACAGAAACATGAGGACAACATAATGAAAGGTAGAGCAGCTTGCTGGGAGTGGTGGGGGGTACTGGAGGCGCTTTCTGGGCTCCAAGTTAGATTACAGGGACTCTTGTTAATATCTCTGTTTGGGAAAAGTGGGAGGAGGGTACTGAGGAGACTTAGAGTGGAAAGCAGGCAAGCCTTCAAATCTGTAAGTCCTGTTTTTTTCTTTTTTTTTAATTAATGTGTTTTAATTAGTACATGCTTGTCATACATAATGATCACGTTTACCATGGGGAGCTTGTACATACACATAACACATCTTAGTTCTTTTTTTTTGTCCCCTTCCCCTCCCACCCCTCCCTGCTCCCTCCAACTCTTAATCTCCTTCCCATTTGAAGAAGTTCTATTTCCATTTTTTATTTGATTCTTTCTTTTTTAAATCCTTTTTCCTTCTCCCACCTCTTGTTCCCCTTCCCATTTGTAAGAGATCTCCTTGCTTCCTATTATCTATCCTTTATTTCTCTTTTTATTTATATTTTGGGTTCCTCATACAAGAAAAAGCATGTGATATTTAAACTTGTGTGTCTGATCTATGTCTTTTAATATTATGCTTTTTCTATTACCCCATTTCCCTTCACTGGCTCATTTGTATATCCCTGCCATCCACAATGTGCATATTTTCGCCTGTGTGTTGGTTGAAGTGTCTCTTCCCAATGGCTGGCTGTGTGAATGTTTGCACAGCTGTAGCAGTAAACACAGAGGTTTTTCTAAGGCGAAACCTATCATCTCCTTTTGGCAGTCATTTTCACACTTGCATTCCTCTTTACGAAAGGATGCATTGACAAATGGTGGCCCTGCATATAATTAGACATAGAAGGAGCGATTTCCTGCCAGCACCACGGGCTGAGGAAATCATGGCCTTGGTGCCCTTAAGAAATGATTTGCAGAAACACTCACTCAGGTTGGTCCAAGTCAGCTTGGGTGTTAGAAGGAGTGGAGGCCCAGGAAGGGGTCACACAGTGAAGTGATGCTACGGAGTGACTTCCGTGGGCCTGTGCTCCTGCACGTGGCTCAGTCCTCAAAACAGCCCTGCCAGACTCACTGTCAGCTCGCACAGCAATAGTTCATACTGGCTGTGTCATATTCCCAAGTCACTGCTAAAACAGACCTCGCAGTCCATTCTATCCAAACCCACAGTGTGTGTTTTTCCTCTCCGTTACGTGAAACATTGCGGCCATAAAGTGTGGAAAGGCCTGTCCAAGGCCTAGCAGGAGTAAGGTAGACAGAGCTGCATTGCAGGCTAATTTAAACATGATGGCAACACCCGTGGCGCCCTTACAAGGGTTAATGATTTAGGTTTCCTTCTCTACTCAGGGAAGTGTTTTAAAAGTTAATGAAAATTACTTCCAAAACACACCCTCTTATTTCCCAACTGAATTACAGTCTTATGAAGGAAGAAAATTAAAAATAAAAAAACAGAAACAAAAACAAGTAATAATTGGGCTCTCAGTGCCAAAGATCATTAGAGGGTTTATTCATGAGCATATTTAAGAGCTTGAGTGTGCTGCTTCTATTGTGTGCTTTAATAACTTGAGACACTCTGGACACCTTGTGTCTTAGCCGTTTCATTCAGGTTTTAAATCCACACAGAAGAGAGTTGGTGCTCACATATGCTATTTTATTGTTTTTTTTTGTTTTGTTTTGTTTTGTTTTGTTTTTTTTTGTGGTGCCGGGGATCGAACTCAGGCCCTTGTGCTTGCAAGGCAAGCACTCTAATCACTGAGCTAAATCCCCAGCCTGCATATGCTATTTTAAATGCTGTGATCACTGAGTTTTTTGAACTAAAATGAACAACTTTCTTCTTTCGGGCTTTAAACTTTGTGTAAGATTGGATCTTTTTATATCACTCTCCTGTCAAACTGTATCTATCTGCTGAATTGGCCAAAAGGTTACTTTGGGTTTGGGGTTTACCAGAGAGCTCAGGGTTTACCAGATAGTTCAAATATATTTGACTACTCTGAGTGAGATACCTTCAGTCACTAGAACCTTTTGTGTTACACTATAAACTAAGATCTGTATGTCTGTTACTCATAAAGCATGTCCCTAATATTTCCTGGGCTATTTTATTTACTTGTTCCTCAGATGTCAGTAAGGTTATGTACTGATTTTGTTTTTTAATATACATGTGTGGAATTTGCAACTGTATGTGTCACTGTGTTAACTGCTATAGATTTTGTGCAGGAGAGCATATCAAATTTTTAGCAAGAATACAAGATACATGAATAGATAATTGAATATAGGTTGAGAGTACCATCATGGAGCAGGACAAAATTCATGATAAAATATTTTTAAAAACTTAGTCTTATTGTTCTTCCCAGGTTTGGGTTACTGATGGATAAAAAGTACAGTAATACTCATGGAGTAAACTGACCGGGGTTGGGGGCTGGAGAGAGAAAGAAGGAGGGGAATGAATTAAGTTTCTGAACAGCTCTTTCAAGATCCCTCGACTCTGGGAAGGGACACTCTTCTGTAGCTAATTAGGAAGAAGATGCTTCAGTAGCTCTATCTCTGCCATTTTTCATTTTCTTTGCAAATCTACAGGTTACCTGCTCACAAATCAGTCTCCTAAAAGACCTGTCAACTCTGAGGACAGACAAAATTAAGATGATTTAGTTGTAGTCTCTTCGAACATGTTGAAATCCTTCAGTCACATGGCCATGAAAAGCAATAGAAATGGCCCATTGTTAATGTTTCCACAGTAAAAACTACTCTAAAAGCTCTCCGAACAAGGCCATTCAAGTTTTGAAACCTAACATCAACTCTTAGAGAATCTAGTTCCACCAAACTCACTGTGAATAAGAGAATAAAAATCTAGCATTGAGAGGACACCGTGGCAAGCTTTGGACTGGAGAAAGAACCGAATCACACCGTGGTTCAGGGCTGTCAGAGTCTAGTGTTTGGGGTATTCTTTTGTCTTGGCCATGTATTATTGATGTCTTTTAAATAAGGATTCTCAGTGTACCAGCCCCCATGAATGTTCACCAGCCCACCCTGGCCCAGGGAGCTTCTCGTATCATTTGGTTTAAGTTGAGCCTCATTCTCTAGGCAGAGGAGGAATTTTGAATTAAAATTACAAGTGAATATATTTGCTTTATTCTGCTTTAAGCCACTTAAATTTTGAAAAACAAAAAACAATCATCATGCTTCACTTTGGGTTATATAGAGGAACTCTTGCAAATACGCCACTCCTGCCCTTATGTTGGCCTTCAGTATGTCCCATTACACATTTGATTACTGAATTTCACACTTGCCCATTTACCAAGATAATTCACTTTCCATCAGTTGCCTTCCAGCTCCCTGTTGATTTCCATTTTACCATCTAGCTGGCACTGTATGTTAACTTCCAATTTCTGCTGGGTCCTGGGGTTACTTTTGCTCCAAAGGAGCCATAATAAATGTAAGCTCAGTAGTTTCATCACATAAAGGAGGGCTGAGGCTTTTTCATGGCTAGTCCAAAAATACATCTAGCATTGTGCAGAATCCAGAAGATTCTTCATTTATATTGAAAGATAAGACCACTGAAATTGATTTTTCTGTTTTAGAAAAATGTTACATATATACTGGGAAATATGCTTCTCTTTCCATGTGCAACCGCATACATACGTGTGCACACGTGCATGCACGTGTGTATATAAAACATATTGTATTAGTCAAGGTTCTCCATAGAAGCAGAACTGATAGAATAGAAATGTTCGTAAGAGGGGATTTATTAGAATGGCTCATAATACCAGTACGTGAATCATTCCACAATACCCATCTTCAGGCTGGAGGTTTGGGGAGAGTGGCAGCTACTCAGTCCAAGAAGCCAGAAAGCACAGAATGAGGAACAGGCCAGAGAAGCAGTCCTGGTCTGAAGCTAAGGGCCAGGGAGCCCCTGGGGAGCTTCCAGTGATAGGCACCGTCTATAGGAATGAATTGATGTAGACATTTTTCTCCCAACCAAGTGGAGAAGGGATTCCTTTTCATTATGGGCATCACGATTACAGACGACAGCAACAGTTTGATATATTAAGCATTCAGTTTTTGCCAGCCACCGTGTGAAGGGCTCGATGGGTTTTAACTCATAGAATACTTCTGACTACCTTCAAAAGTAGGCATTATTATTGGTCTTATATTAGAGATGAGAAAACTGAGGCAAAGAAAGTGTAGCTTGCCTACCATGAAACAGCTAAACTCCATCCTGTTGTCCTCAGAGCCTTCACCTTGATGACATACTACCTTTTGAGTAGTGCGGTCACATTCAGTTGTCCCATGGAGTGATATGTAGCACCTCCTCTTGGTTTTAGGGCATTCCCTACTGTATGGACTCTGACATAATATGATAATAAAGTTGTGTCTCCCATACTCTGAAATTTAAAAAAATACATATATTCTACGAATTCTGATGGAAGTGATATTGAGGATGTTTAGTATCTCTTTGCATTAATTTCTGGTCTTGGAATCTGAGATCCACAGCATAAGTACAAGAATGTCCACCGTTCTTCCTGGTCTACATAGTCTTGCATTTTGCTTCCTGTTTTCACTTACGTTCCAAGGAAAATAGGGCCCTTCTGTGGGTCTCGAAAGCCACATGGAAACCCACAATGTAGCTGTGCTATGTTGCCATGTTCTTGTTCTAGCCTAGCTGCTTATTCACTTAATGAAGACTTCAAAGTCTTAGTTTGCTCATTTATCCAAAAACAAGCATAGCAATAATGCCTCCCTGACGTGGTTTGGAGAATATTTTGTGGGCATTAAGAGAGTTATAACTTGTAAAGCATTTTACATCTGTAATTGTAGGCGCTCGTTGTTAGGGTTGGAGCTGCTACCTTCTTTCTGTCACCCCATCCTGATTGGAAAGGTCAATCTCTAATTAGATTCTAAGGTGAAACAAATCTTCTAGAGTGGGGGGCCGTGGGCTTCCCGTGCTGTACCTCAGAACTGCTTAGTAGCTGAGGCAGCTGAGCAGCCCCGGGGGCCCTGATGCCACTTAGGTTAGAGTAGAAATTACATTACAAGTGGCATTTTGACATTCTTTCATGGGAGCTATATAGAAAGCCAAAATCTCATTCTCTAAATATTAAACCCCTGCACAGCAGTTCTGTATCTTCCTTAGAGTTTGGAAGTATTAACATTGTGTCAGAAGAGGCAATTGGGAGAAAGAGAAAACCTGCTTCCTAGGTTTCCCAAAAGGGAAATTGGGAACACGGTTCTTATCTATTGTTGCAAAGTAACCCATTTGGGAAATATTGTTAAGGAACCATGGTTCATAAGTTTGTATTTTTCATGTTTAATAATCTCAGATGCAAAATACCATCATTACTAATTCCAAATAATTTACATTACTTCTTACTCTTTCCCTGATTCTTTTTCCACTTTGCTCCTCTCTAACACCAGTGACATGTGTGAGAGGAATGCTTCAGGTGGATTCTTCCCTTTATGTATTTTGGAATCTCAGGCCTGAATTCACATCTGCTGAGTTGCTGAACTGGACTGAGTACGTGGAAATGTCTCCCAGATCCAGATTAGACACCAACTGTTAAAGTGAACAATTTGTCTTGTGATCTCACCCTTGCTCCACGTAAGCCCTAGTGAGTGGGAATTACACGCAAATCTAATACTCTTTGCCAGCATGAGTTAGGACCATGCTGTTGCATGGTATGACTCTCAAACCCACAAAATGTCCATCAGTTTCCAGAAGATATTCCAAATTTAAATCCTGTTTAAAATTTTGTGCTTACTATGCAATGCAGTTTGAAGAGAGACTAGAAAATAAGATGGCTTCTATGAGTAAAATTTAATATGTCAAAACTTGGTGGGTGTAAGCATGGTGTGACCTAATCTCCTCCTCCGAGGCCAGGGGCAGTCAGTTTAGAGAGTCAATTAAACTGACAGCTCCAGGCACACATTGTCAGAAAGAGGCTGGTTTCTAATAGAACCTGGGAGTACAAGGAACTCCTGAAGCAAAATGGTACTTGGACTGAGGTCAGCGCTGACTGAAATGAAGACTTGGGGAATTCAACAGTGGGAAGAATGTGTATTCTGAAGAATTGAGACACGGCCTCCAAAAGAGAAATATCTTCACGTTTCCTATGCTTCATGACAAATTCTCAAGCGTGCCAAGCAGCTTTCTCACTGTGGAATTGGTTTTAGAGATATCTTTAAGTTGGGCAGGGGGAGGGATGCTTGGCGAGGACGTACTGACAGGGCATTCTCTGGAAATAACACACTGGCCAACATTTCTGAAAAGATAGCATACAGCAAATAAAAAGACTCTCAGGTAGGCCTGGTTGTAAATGATCTGTTAGCACTTTTGATCTGTGTTGGATATATCATGGGTTGCAGACCGCAAGTGAAGTATATGCATAGGAGACCTGGAGCCATTCTGCAGGCTATTCCTACAACCAGTAAAGGGCGTGATTTCTGAGCTACCAGGCAATTCCGGCTGCTCAAAACAATATTTCACCACTCCCTGCCATGAAGACTAACATTTTGCCCTGAAAAATTACAAGTTGGCACACCGAACTCTTCTTGAGATTATTAATAGGGTAAATATGATACGCTGTGTTTTCTTCAGGTTGAAAGTCAGGTGGTAAAAAGTGTTCAGTGAGTGCTCTATCTTAATTTCATAAAGTTCAATGACTATTACCATTTGGGTGAAGCACAGCTGATTTCTTGCGTGAAATGATTTATGGCTGTAAACAGAGCCGGGATTTCTGTTTAAACTGGCCGCGGCAGATACTAAGGAAGTCGGACGGGGGCTGAAGTTAACCTTCTAGCTCAAGCATAAGACAATCACAGTTCAAGAACAGACACATGGAAATTGTTGAAACACTCTATTTGGCACGGAGACCTTGTCAAGGACCACACAATCTCTCTTGAGGGGACTAGCAGCTCTTAAAATCTATTTAAACTTTACCACAAGCTTGAAGGGGAGATTCGATCTCAGTTTCAAAACTGGTTGGATTTGGGGCTCAAACATGGTAAGAATTAATGATAAATTCAAACTTGGGATAATAAGGCATCCAAGACACCATGCCAAATTACCTCATTCAGGGCAAAACCACCAATATTGGGATTTATATATATGGCTTAGAATCAGATTGGCATTCCTTTGACTTCTGTACAAATTAGACTCTTCTGGATCCTGGCTGTCTCTAGAAGGAAACATGAAAAATGAATAATTTTGTTGATGATGATATACAAAGAGATTGATAGTTATGTAAGTGCTAATTGTAACATTTTTTATTTTATCAAATTTTGTCACAGTATGTCATCCAAAAAATAACATGTATGAGAAAGTGATCTTGTGAGGATTTAAAATTCCTTCATTTCTGTTAGTAAGTCCTTTTTTCTTCTCAGTTAATTATTAGATTTTGAGTGAAAGGGAATATGAATGAAATATAATTAGATATGTTCTTCCAAGATGGGGGTTGGAATGGGCTGCACCCCTCTGCTCTAATCTTATCCCCTGTGCACCACAGACTTGTGTTAGTGCAGGGATAGAAGGACTAGAGTATTTGGGATGGGACAGACTGCGGAAGTGTCAATGTCCCCACTTTATTTAAAATATATACATTTTCACACACACAAAATATTCCGATCATACAATATTTATAATTAGCTCAATATGCAGCTATGTTGCTTGTTTATATTATTACAATGAAATACCTGAGACACCAAACTTATAAAGGGAAAAGTTGCATTTAGCTCACAGTTTGAAGGTTCAGAGTCCAAATTGTGTAGCTCGGGCTTGGTGATGGCTGGCCCTCGCGTGGCAGCAAGGGCAGAAGCACAAATCAGAAGAAAGCAAGGGACTACATCCTGAATGGGAGGGTGCAGAGAGACGGGTTCCACAATTTGCTTCAGGGGCACACCCGCAATGTTGTAGACCTACCTCCTTCGTAGACCTACTGCCTAGGGAGTCCCACCCTTGGACTCAAGCCTTTAATGGCAAAATCTAAAGCACAGCACTACTGCAGTACTTATAGTTTCTCCTCTTGGAAAACTGATGGAAGATATTAAATGTGAACCTCAAACCAACCCTGTTACATATATGCTTGGCTTATCTTCACATCTCCATGGTAAGCTTTTGCATGCAGAAGAAGCTGTCAATGTTGGAAGACCTGTAGTCTATAATCATGAGCACATCACCCAGTTAAGTTGTTCATAAATACATTTAAAGCAGACCGAAATAGAACGCAGACTAGGGGGACTCTTGGAATCAAACACAGGCATGCGACTCACTTCACCTGAGTTACCAGTTGCTTGCTGCCAACAGTGAGAATAAAATAATAGTCGTTTCCCCTGACTGACAGGAGATACATTCAGAAATGCTTGTGAAAGCCTGAAGCCAAGTCACTGATGTGCATTTTTTCCTATACTTACATACCTGTGATGAAGTTTAATTTGTAAATACAGTACAGTAAGAGATTAACAAAAATAACTCTGAGAATAATTTTAACAGTAAACTGTAATAAAAGTTATGTCAGTAATCTCTCTCTCTCTCTCTCTCTCTCATACACTATGCTGTACTTGCCTTTTCCTTTTTACAGTGTCTGGACAGAATTCAGGTCCTCACACGTGCTGTGCAAACATGCAAGCACCTTTTCCCCGAGATTTAACCCCGGGCCCTCGTGGATGATGACGTGTGAGGACATGATGCCCACCTGTTAAATGAGGTGAATGGTGGAACTTTAGCCTGCTACTTAAGGGTTACTTGAATGTGGATGTTTATAATACTGGATAGTCGTTCTTTTGACCAAGAAGGCTAATGAATGATGAACAGAGTGGGTAGAATATTGTAGTAAATTTCCTGTCTCTGGCACAAAATACTCAACGCCTGCAACTCAACACCTGCAAAGGCAGAGACATTTAGACTTATGGTTTCAGAAGGTTTGCTTCTGATTGGCTGGCTTCAAGGCAGAAATATTATGTTGGAATGAAGTGGCAGAGAAAAACTACTCAACCTGCAGCAGCTAGGAAGGAGAGAGACAGAGACAGAGAGAGAGAGAGAGAGAGAGAGAGAGATGAGGCAGAAAGAGAACAGGAAAGCCCAGACAAGAATACACCCTTCCAAGTCACATCCCAGGGTCCCACTTCCTCCAACCAGGCCCCATTTTCTAAAACCATATTCAGCTATGACCCCATCGGTGGGTAAGGATAGCACAGCTATAATCTGACAACCTCCCAAAGTCCCACCTCTAAACACAGGAGACTTTTGGGCAGTCTTCTTAGGGACCTTTTAGATCTGAATCACATCACGTATTCAGCGTGGAGACGTGGCGCAAAAGGATGATTCATGTCCTGGGAAGACCCGAACCAGACATCATGAGTTTTCAACACACTACTCAGAAGGATGCACAATTTAAACTAATGAACACTTCTTTTCTGGAATTTTCCATTTAATATTTTTAGTCTATAGTTGATTGTGGATAAATGAAATCAAGGAGAGCCAAACCAAACCATGGGTAAGAGAGACTACTATATTCTGTTCTCTCTCTTTTTTGTTCTTTCTTACCAAATGTCAATCAGATATGTGTCTTGTAATTCACACCGTTCCTTATCTACACAGTAATTTTCCCTTGACACTTATGATGAAGGACAAAATGCTCAAGGGAACTTCAAGTTTGGAAACTCTTTCTGGAGACCACTTTATTGTCTCTGCCTACTATTTAAAATCTGCTCCCAGAGCTGACCCACCTTTCAGTTCTATCTTCCAACAGGTCTAGACATTCGCTGCTCTAGACCACTTTCTTGTCCATTCACTCCTATTTTCACTCACTTTGGCTTGACTCTGCCATATTTCCTTCTGGAGGAACATTAACTCTCTCTGCCTCTTTTTACACTTCGTCCATTCTCTACACCTCATCACAGATCTTATGCCTCCAGAGCATGTAAATTTTACACAGTCCACTATTATATCTCTGTGGCTTTCTAATGCAAGTAATAATACGTGGAGACAGCTGTGACAAGAGTCATACTGAACTCATCCTTCCGGGAGTAGATGGAGATGCTCTTGGTCACTTTAAGGGAAGAATGCGCTCTCTAGTGAGCTGTATTCAGGCTGAGAGGAAAAGTTCCTCCTGTGAAAACTGAGTCCCTCTCTAGCAGCACGCACTCAGCATTCACACCTCTGTTGTCTTTTCATGTTATAAACTCAGTGTCTCAGAGGATAAGCTGCTGAAGGGAAAAGGCAGGTCACTTTTAGAGAATCCAGCCCAAGGCCGAATCGCAGTGCGCGGAAACAAACCCGGCGGAGTAAACAAACCGGTAGGATCACGCCCTTTTTAGAAGGGCAGAAATCATGCCATAATCATATTTACACTTGATTTAAGGTTCAGAAGATACAGACCTTTAACACATATTGAGTAAATTTAAGCTATACATGCAAATACTACTTAACTAATTTTTACATAGATTATTTACAGTATGAAAATGAGTCAATATATGTCAAAACTCATAGATGTGCCCTCCATCTTGTTCCTTTAATATGCGTACATTTTTTCTTTGGGGTGTTCTTTTTTCATGTGTATATATGTGTATGTATGTGTATGTGTGTGTTTGTGTGTGTGTGTGAGACTGTAACTGTGCAGAATAACAGAAATCTACAAGTAACGGACATTTTTCACTAAACTCCCAACCTCTTATTGGTGAGCATGTATCTTTTAGTGTCTGCCTCTGATTTATACAGCTATCACTAATAGGCACATTTTCTGTGGATAAACAGTGTTCTCTGAACCTGGAAAGCCAGCGCGGCACAGGAGCGTACACGCAGCATGGAGATCGCAGGAGCGGCGGCGTGTGCTGGGCCGCCTCCTGCAGCCTCCCGAACAGGCTGCGCTCAGCCCGTCGGCCGTGGCGGACTAGCGAGGGCAGGATCAGGCGTCGCCCTGCTGCTGGTCTCACCATTTCTCCTCTTGGAGGAGGGGGTGGGAGAAAGCCTGTCCAGTGTGTCCCACAAATTGGACATTGCCTAATTTAAACAGATCGAGTGGTAAAATAAGAATAATAACATCAATCAGAGTCTACAGTTGGCACTTTGAAAGTATTTAACATTTTTCTCTTGGAACGAAGAAATACATGTGCAAAATATGCCAGCACCCATCATAGATACTTCAAATTCCAGCACCAAATCTGTTACTTCCAGAATTCCCGTTCTAGTGCTATTTCCTGACTGCTTCCTTGCTGGTTATGGTTACTTCCCTGCCTCACAGCCTAGAACCTTCCCGATTGTTCACTTCTGTCTCCCACTAATATATATATTATTTTCTTCCCGACCACTCTCCATACTTGGGCCTGACATCCGCAGCGCCTTCCGCCTCAAGCTGCCAGAGAAGTGCGTGCTGTAATTGCTACCTGCGGTGCTTGAAGAGGCACCACAAACCCTGCTGGGAGGGATTTATTGCTACAGGTATGTTTGAATGTTGCAGACAAACAGGAAGACCGAATGGAGTTGAGAGACTGAAAGACTGATTGTATTTTTTGATCCCCAGTTAAGCAAACAAAACTCTCTCTGTATATCTGTATCATTACAATGCTTTTAGACAACCTTTTTGACCCTCCACGATAGAAGATACTGAAGTTCAGCAGTGAAACTACATAAGGCAGCAAGTCTCTGTAAATTTGGCACTTAATGAGTGGATTTATTTACTGTGCATCGTCTCAAAAATTTCAATTCTTGCAGCCTTTAACATTCAAATAAAATGTATTCACCTTATATCATTTTCTTTATTTATTCCTGTTTTTACCCTTTAATACCATAATACATTTTTTCATTTTTTTGCTCATCAGCTAGTATCCCTATTCCCCTGTACTCTGCTAAATACCATTCAGATGTTGTGTTTGGTGCAATTTTATTTCCTTGTCTCTGAAATTCACCAGCCTCTGTCCTCAGTCAGGGCAGTATTACTCAATAATTGAGCAGAGTGATCACTGTGTACTTCAAGCTCAATGAGTCCTGTTTGAACAACCTAAGTAACAACCAAATTCATAAATCTTTCATATTATTATAAATGATATCTCTAAATTTTTCATCTCCATATTTTTCTTTTTTTTACTCTAGTTAAACAGATGCCAAAAAATATTCCTTTTGAAGCCACCTGCACATGAAAAATAAGTCTTTTATTTTCTTAAATCCTTTAATCTTGAACCAATTTCTTACATCCAGAAGGGGAGTAATAACTGGACTGATGTGATTGTACAGATAAAACTCAAGAATCACATCTTGATAAACAAGTGTCACACTGATATTTGAGAGGGAAATGAAAAGTGGATTTTCGTGCAAAATTAGCATTGTGCATCTGCAATTCATTTAATGAAAGATGGTACTGATTTAATTTGGTTAATAAGTTTTGGATAAGTAGAACCTCTATTAAAATAGTACAGCTCAAGGAGGAAGGAGTCATATTTTGAATAGGCAAATTACCAAAGTTTGGAGGCTTCTGTGATTGAAGTGTCACTCTTCCTGCCTTCCCACCCTGGTGCTAATTACCATTGTCACCTGGAACATCAGTCATGGCAATAATTTAAATTTTCAACCAGCATGTGATCTAGTCCAAATATTTCTCTTCTTTCTCCAGTTTATTCTCAGAAAACAATTATCAGAAAATCTCTGCATGCAATTCAGAGAATATTTTAAATGACAGAGAATGGGGACTTCATTTTATCTGTAACTCTTCATCCAAACTCTTCGGCAACATTTCTCTGAATGGGTTCAGACTCAGATACCAGGAGCTACTTACATCAGGACCAGGACGTACCCTGTCAAGGCAGGACAGCTCTAGATGTCCGAGTTTGGTGCTGTCTCTCTTTTCAGTGATAATAGTTTATCATTTAGAGTCTGTAGGAGCAGTTTGTAAAGTATGTCTTAATACATAATAACAATTTTAATATATGGGTATGGTTATCCTGTGCCCTGTATAGAATCTCTTCATAACCTAGCTAAAGCAAGAAGTTTTTTTTCATAACCTGGTTCCTATTTTTTCAGTGTTACCTTTAAAAGGTTAAGTTCAGAAGAAATTACAATATTCTACAGAGCTATAGAGCATACACATTTCAGGAGTGACAAAAATATTTTATTTCCTCTTTTCTATTTGAGTAATAAATAGTATCTCACTTTTAAACAAATTGTTTTATTAAATTTCCTTTTTTTTTTTCTTTTCTGTGACCAAGACCACACTCTGTTTTCTAATGATACAGATATTTCAGGAGACTATTGTTTCGTTCTTCAATTTCTACCACAAGCAATTTTCTAGCCATTATCATTAGGGGTGTTAGAAGTAGAAGTGATTTGATTTCTTCAAGTTGGAGGAATATCTTCAAAGTTTTTTTGCAAAGTGATGCTGTTTGATAACATTTTAATTATATTTTCTACTTAATTAAGGGAATACATTATAAAATAATTTTTATAAAGTTGACTAGTGTTTTTACAGAATTCACCAGTCATTTGCCATCATATCCTGAGACAATGTAGAAATATTCAGAAAAATTATGAGTGAGAATCCTAGTTTATAATTCTGTGACATTGAACAGAAAGTAATTTCTCTGAAGTGTCATCTTTTCAATTTGGAAAGCAAGCTGATTTGTTACTGTTTTGCATAATATTTGTGAGGATGAAAAATGATTATACATATATGTAATTGTCATATATATATAATTGTCATATATATATCCATCTCATGCAAGGTCTATATCGAGATATGTATATAAGCACACTATTAACATTTTAAAAGAAGTATACAAAGTTAAATTAGGACTTATTACATTAAATAGTTTGGTTTATGACTTACTTAAGAAAAAAGTTGCCGAACATGGTGGTACATAGCTGTAATCTCAGCACTCTGACCAGCTAAGGCAGGAAGATCCTCAACTCAAACCCAGCCTGGGCAACTTACAACAACCTGCCTCAATAATAATGATGATAATAATAATAATAATAATAATAATAATAATAATAATAATAATAGAAGAGCTTAGGACAAAGCACAGTGCAAAGGGCCTGAGTTTAATCCCTAGAACCACACACACACACACACACACACACACACACACACAAGCACACATACACAAAATTTCCAAAGGAAGTCCTTGGTTTCGTAAAATTCATCTTGTTCATTGTAAATTGTCAATAAGTGAGAAACCAACTATGCAAGTTAAAAGAACTCACTTAGATCCTGAGATATATTGATGCACTGAATGCAGTCATTTTGGCACTTCTATCTACCATATGTCGCATGTGAAAATTTTAGGAACCACGCGAAAGCTGAAGCAGTCTAAGGGTGATATGGTATGAACAGTGGAGCACTGACAGTAGCTCGTCTATCATTCCGTATCTCATTCACACACACGTTGATCCGTTTTCTAGTTGGTAGTTTTGGGGTCCATGCTCCAAGGTAGCCAAGATTGGATGCACTCAAGAGCAACGTTAATCTGACTCTCTGGAAGCACCCTGGAGGATGAAATCTGACCGTCTTTCCAGCAGGTGCCACTGAAGACCGACATCAAAAACTCGGGGGCTATTTAACCCTTCTCCTTTCTCACCTCTCATGTTCAGAATGACGCCACAGTTGCCAAAAGAGCCTTTAGTATCTACTTTAAAGTAGTGCAAAGGCAAATTAAACCCCAAATTCTTTCAAAGGGCCTTTGAGACAATGAAAAGGGCAAATACAGTCATCTTTAACCTGTTAGTTTCTCAGGGAGCCGGAGTTAGTCTTCAAAGAATGCTCTGAATAAAAAAAAGACAGATTTCTGAGTCTGGACTTCATAATTGCCACCAAAAATATGACCTTTGTTATAATCCCATTGTATTTGAATTTATATTGTTTCTTCTCCCAGTAGTCTGCTAGTGCGCTCTGGCTGAGGAGTACTTCATGTGTTAATGACAGCAAGTACACACACATTTGTGTGTGCTGGACAGTGCATTCTCAGTGTGAGCAGCTAGAGGATGCATCAAAATACAAGACCAATTATATTTATTTACTGAGCAGCTACTATGTTCCAACCACCACAATAATTTCTTTACATTCAATATGTCATGTAATTCAAAACTTTTTAAAAGATTATTATTTATCCTTTTAACAGATGAAGAAATCAAGGCCTTGAAGATACTGAAAGACATCCTGAGCACATAAAGTTGATCAATCAAAAAAGTGGGAAAAATTTATATTTGATGAATTTTTAAATCCTGATGATGTTCATAATCAAACAATGTGTGTTTATACAAAAAAAAATACTACTTTTAAAGTAGCTACAGATGTAATGCCCTTGTGAAGCTAAGAATATGTTGTCAGTGCTAGAGTGCCCGTCTAACATGTGCGAGACACCAGGTTTGATTCCCAGCATTCCAAAAGAAATAAACAGAAGTTTTCCAGAAGAAAAATATCAAATCCTCTGTAACCTAAAATATGAAGCTTTAGTATCTGAAAAATTGTATTTCACGAAATACCACATTCTCTATCCTTGCTCTCTATATGAGGCATTTCTGTGATTGAAATAGAGATTAAAATGAAAGATAAATCACCAATATCACATATGAACTTATTTGTGCAAGTTGGGAATATTTATAGCAACTGGAGTTTTGCCAAGTATCCAAAAACAGTCATTTTAACTGTTCTGGTTTAAAAGGACACATTCCACACTGACTCCCCCGAGGCAGCAGATGTGCACCAATGTGCGTCTGCACTGAACTCTGTGCTCACTTAGATTCCCTCAAAGCTAACAGAAACAAGGGCTGGCTCAGCCCCGGCTGAAATATTTCTTATCCAAATTAACACAGCAGTGAATCTGGAAGGAAGCACAGTATTTTGAGAAATGTGCTGTAATACAATAAATATCCGAAACACAAATTTTCATACAACGAAGATGGTTGAAAATAAATTCCCCAAACACAAAGGAACAAGAGCAAAATGAGGAGCAACTGGAAAAGAAAGTTAAGAGCTCTAGTCATCTGTCAACTCTAATGGCAATTTCTTTCTCCCACCCGTTTCTCTCATCTTTCTGTTTCTTTCTTTGTTTTCTTCCTTAGATTTCCTGTATTTTAAGTGCTTAAAATATGCCCACAAAATAATAGTTTATTTTCACTTATTGATGCACATTTTATAAAATTCTAATTTTTTTGAAAGAAACATTTTCATTGGCTGCTTGTGGCGTTCTAAACTGCTACAGACTGATGGGTAGGAGCTGACCAGACAGATACATGATAATACAAAGTCTGCCAAAAATGTATACACATTTCACTAATAAATGTCTGGAAGCTGATGGCCACCACTTGGAGGACCACTTGTAATGATAGAGGCCAAAGGTAACTTTTATTAATCTCATGATGTTCCATTTAGTATTAAAATATTTGTATAAATTTTTATTTTCCTGATATATACATTTTTGGTGGACTCTGTATATCTATATGTATAGATATGTAAAATTCTTTTTCCTCAAATTCTGCTTTTGTGAGCCTATATGAAAGTCATACAATTGTTTTAATTCAATATTGTTTATGATTACAAAAATGTAAAACATTGTAAATATCCTAAGTATTAAAAACTTCAAATTTTATAATATTTTCTCACTATTGAAATATCAACTTTTAATAATCTAAGAGGATATAGAAGCAAGAAGTTTAAGTAAAACGCACTGGAAGTAAACCTTAATTATGTTTCACACACACGTACATATACTAAATAAACTGAACTAAAACACATATGGGAAAATAACTACAAAACATAATCTAATGTTAGCATTGTAGTCCTGGCTATTTTCTTCCTGTACACTTTTAGTATCTAATTTAACAAAAGTGTATTGTTCTTGTCAAAAAAGAAAATACTTAATTTCTTCCACGTTCTTTAGCCACATGAGACATGATCACTCATTCATCCATTCAGACTTATCGGGAGGACAACTCGTCATACACTTGTTATTCTATTAGGGGCTGTGAAAGAAAATCCTGCGTGCACAAAGTTAGTAACTTCTGACCTGTGACACTTTCAAATACAATCAGGGCTGTGTCTGCTGAAGGCAAGAACTGGACAGCTATCAGTTGCCCACAAAATGAGCTTAAACTTATTTGTTGAGGGTGTGCTGAATCTTATTCTCAGAATTGTCTAGTCAACATAAATTTGAAGGGTTTTTTTTGAAGTGTAAGTGTAAAATAAAATATTTTGAAGTGTAAGTGTAAAATAAAATATTTACGATACATAATTTCGATAGAAAATCATTAAGTATGGCAATTCTTTTATTGATATATCATTGGATAAAATTAATTTCCTTTGGTAAATTTTCTCAAATTGGCAATTTACTTTTAATTCTATATACAGAGAAAAATTCAAGTGACTTGCTTTCTCCACTTTCTTTGATCACAGTTTTTGACAAAACCCTTGTTCACATGGAAGTCAGAATTGAAATAGACATAATAGTCTTGATAACGCTGTCTTCAATTTGATTTCTAAAGAGAATGACAACATACGGAATTATAATGGATCACAGCATTCGTCTTCTGTTAGAGATATTAGCCTTCATTCCCAGGACCTTTCAGTATTGGATATTTATCTGGGACTCTGAAACAAGGAAAACTTTCTGATATGTTATTTGTTCAAATAGTCAGAAGACCACAAACAGATTTCTACAGATCACACGAAATTTTATAATACGAGTCTTATGTGAGTATTTTCATCTTAGACTGAAATGTGTGCAGTGGTGATGATAAAGTGAAGCAATAGTACAAGTACGATTAATTAGAGAGGATAATTAGTTTTACTTTAGATTTCATGAGCAAATGTTGTTGTATTTAAATTCAATTGAGTATGAGATTATATATCATACTGTGATTTTTATACATAAAAAATGAAAAAACACTCAATATACATTTTGTTTTATCATACAAATGTAAAACTTTGATAGACTTGGCCTTCCCAGTGGTCTGCAGCATTCTCATTTTTATTAAAAAAAAAGTCTTTTTATTTTTGTTCCTTGTCATTCTATACAAACTTTTCCTCATAAGAAATAGCCACTTGGCCTTTGGGCTGATATAAAAAGTTTTAAAAATTGTCCTTATCCACAAGAACAGAGTGTGTGTTATAAATATGAGGTTTGTGATACTGGAGCTCCCTCCCATGTGCATCTGAGGGCTGCTCTCTGCAGGGCTTGGAGGGTATTTGGTATATTACGGCAACCTACAAACTACTCTATATTTGCAAGCAGATGTTTTGTTACTGCCGGAAATGTTACATGTAAGACCCAGCACGAAACCATAAACGTATTTGTGGAATTTAACTCATGGACTTTGGTCCTTGTCATTGTCTTGATTTTGAGCCATTTTGTTGTGTTTTTTCCCAAACTTCCCTCAAGTTGAGATGAAACACTGAAATGTTTAAAAACACATAAATAAGATTGGAAAATCGATACATCTTTGTAAAAATCCCTTGTCAAAATATACTCACGCTCCACTCTCCAACACCAATATATTCACATTAGCTTAAATCTGTAGGAACATAGTTGTCAAGAACCTTCAAAAAACTCTCATTTGAATCCCACAATAGAACCAAGCAATGGCAAAGCCTAGTCCATCCATCTTGGTACACAAAGTATATATTCAAGAAATTTGTTTGCCTAAGGTCACATAGCTAATTTCAATGCATAATTCCAATTCCCTTTACATCTCTGTGCTTATCGATAAATCTCATATAGCCTTAGTTTCTGTTGCTTCATGTGTTAGCTGACTATAATAGCTAATTCTCAGAAACACTTCATGCATTTAGTAGACAGCTTTCTAATTCTAGGCTCTACAGGCTTTCGCCCCATTTAAATCTCTCAGCAGATAGCACTGATGCTATGATCTGTGAATTGCACATGAGAAAATGATAAAACACTAATAGAAGCTTCATTTTTATTGGTTTCATCATTAGCAAGCACTAGCAGGGGAACATCAAATTATGTGACTTAGTACATAACAATGGATAAAGTATAATCGTACATGATTTCAAGGGAGATTCATGTTCTATTCTGTGTGGGAACCATAATGGTTAACCTGGTACATAGGTTTGTTTGACCACTTAAACTAGATCTTAATGATAGAGAAAACACAAGGAATAATACTACATAGCACAGTATGCAGTCACCCAAAGTGCCCTGTACTTGCTAGGTCTGGCATTTTCTGTTGGTAAACATGCTTTATTTAAAATGGAGCAAAACACAAATGAGTTAGTTGTTTCTCCTTGGATAAAGGGAATTCACATGGGAAGTGGGTGCTGGTGAGTGATTATTTAAGGTGTTGTTAATTTGAATTCCTTTATAGATTCTGTGGGGGGGTGTGTGTGTGTATGAGTGTGTGTGTGTGTGTATGAGTGAGTGTGTGTGTGTAAGTCCTGTATTTGTTATGCCAGAGATGCCACCAACCAGTCAAACAGCACAGGAAAGAAGATGAATCCTTTGGATACTGCTATGATTTATTTCAAGTACATAGGCAAGCTGTCCCTTCAGACACAAACCTGTAGTTAACTTTTCACTGCGTATTTTCTCTTACAGCAATGAAACAATTCCAGAGAATGGCTAAGAGGGAGCTCCCAGCAATTCTGACATCAGAATATTTCAGTAGAAAAATTGTTGAAGCCTGTTATACATCTGTTAAGTATATTTTGTGAAATTTAAAAAGGAATGAAGAAATTTTGCTACTTAGAATGTGAGAAAATTTTCTCTCTGTTGGCTTTTCTTGACTTTCTTATCTCCTGGTTAATTCTCCTTTTGTAGCAGGACTGAGCTATGGAAAGCTGCTACTAATATACAATCTCTCAAAAAATACTTTCTGTCTCTGCTCTGAGTAAGAAAACTTTTCCTTATGTATCATCTATTAAGAGCATGGTGTAGTCTAGGGGTAAAAAAGTTAAATATGTCTAAAAGTCTGCCGGAACCTGTGATTACATGATCACAACACTACGTCCCGGCCTCACTCTCTTGCTCAGGTACCCAGGATAAGCAAGAAACTAGGGCAGTCCACAAAAATACAAACATGGACAGAGTTCATCCACTAGACATACCCTCCAAGACATGCAAGAGGTGCCTTCAGGTTCAAATAAAAAGATGCTAAATTGTAACTCAAGGATGTACGCAGACAGAAAGATCTGGAGTCAAGATCATTACATGAACAAATCCAAAAGGAACCTTATTAAAATGTTGGCCTGTTACTCTTCTTAAGAAAAGTCTATTCATAAAAACGAGTGCTATGTATATTAATAGTATTAGGCACACATGTATAAAGATGTAATTTAGACATTAATAATCAAAAGAAGAAAAAGATGTACAATAACATAATTTGTGTGACACTCGCTTACAGTAGACTCATTCAAATTAAATACCTACAATTTTAGAATGTTATATGTTTTTCTCATGGTAACCACAAATAAGTATCTTAGAATATACACAAAAGGAGATGTGGAAAAAATAAAATTAGTTCACTAGAGGACACCAGCAAGATTTTGTTTATTTATTTTTTTATTTTTTGAGAATGAAAGATTTATTTTCACTCATGGTTTCTGAGTTTTCAGCCAGTGATCCTAAACCAAAACATCATCCAGAAGGGCATATAGAAGAAACTCATTTTCCTCGGGGAAGACAAGAAGCAGGAAGACAGGGAAAGGCCCTGGGAGGAAAGGGTCAGGGACAAGACACAGTCCTCAAGTTTGCTCCTCTGCAATCCACTCACTGATTTAGTGCCACCTGCTCAATCTCCACCACCTCCCAGTAATGCCATCACATTAGGGTTTTATCGGTGAGTTAATACACTGGTGAAGTTACAACCCTCATTATCTTGACTTCAGAACCTGTCATCTGGCAACCAAGGCTCCAACATTGGGAGACATTTTATTTATTCATTTACTTACTGACTCACTAGTATTTACTCACTTATTAAATTATTTTATGGTACTGGGGACCAAACCCAGGGATATTCAACCACTGGGCTTTGCCCTCAGCCTTTTTTTTTATTATTTTATTTTAATTGTTTTTTGGTATTGGGGATACATTCCTTTACCTTTCTTATTTCTTGAGAAAGGGTCTTGCTAAGTTGCTTAGCTAAAACTTGCTAAGTCTTTCAGCTGGGTTGAATAATACATGTTTACTGCTTGGAGCAAGATCTTGAAGTCTATAAAAATTTCGTGTTTGTTGGATTGTTTTTGTTTTCTTTCAAATTCTCCAAATACCCACCAAACATTTGTGGAGGACATGCAACAAAGTAGAAAACGAAGGCCCCCTCAAAATAACAAAATAAACCTACAGAAAAAAACATTAAAGAAATACAGCCTTTAATTTCTTTAACAAAGAAGTTTAAGCAACTTTGTTAAATATGTTAAATTATCTGTAAAAACCCTGAATATATTCCAGAACACGATGTATGAACAAAAGGATAATATAAAAATACAGTAATTATGAATGAAGGAACTATGTGAAAATTGTGGATTGGAAAGTGCAAGACTTTTGGATGTCCATTGGATGGGTTCACCAGCAGAGTCATACAGAAGCTAAAATGTCAACACATCGTACTTAAAGGCAAGTTATTTGAAGTTATTTGTCCTGAAGAGCAAAAATGAAGATGATGAGGATGGCAAAGTAGGAAGAAGATGAGGAAGAAGAAAAAAAAAAGAAATGAAGAAAGAAAAAGGAAGAAAAAGAAGGAAAGAAAGAGAAAGAAAGAAAGAAAGAGAGAGAAAGAAAGGAAGAGAAAGAAAAAGAAAGAACAGAAAGAAAGAAAGAGAGAAAAACAGCCTATGGTTTTAATGAACAACATGGAATCAGGAGCATACTCTATTGGGAGTCATGGAAGGGAAAGAAGGATGAAAAAGGCAAAGTTTAAGAAACAATAACTGAAATTTCCCAAATTTGAGGAACGACATCAGTATACAAACACAAGATGTTAACCAAACTGAAGTAGAAAAATTAGAAAAAGAGATAAGAGACACACACTGAAGTACCTTGTACTTAATCTGTCCAAAGCCAAAGACAAAAGGAATCTTAAAAGAACAAAGAGGAAATTAACTTGACCCACATCACGAAGCTTCTAAAATATTATCAGGAAATTTCTCAGCAGAAAATGTGCAGGCAGAATGACGTGAGATGATACATTTATATTGTTGAAAGAAATTGAAAATCAAATATTCTGCATTTAGCAAAACTGACCTTCGGATATTGAAAGAAAAATTAAAACATTCCCAAGAAAATAGAAGATGAGATACTTGATTACCATTAAACCTACCTCGCGAGTATTACTAATGGAAGCCATTCAAGTCAAACTCAAAAGACAACAGACATATAAAAATTAATATCTCTGATAATCTTTGATATGTAGACACATGTAAAAAGTTTGCTATTGTAGATTTCTTAAACTATATTCTCTGAAATAATTAAAACATAAGCAGCATAATTATGTTAAATCTGTCTTAATTGGTAAACAATTTATGAAGTTTAAATTTGTTAACCTAAGTAACAAAGTGGGGAAAGAATAGGACTGTGAAATAGTAGTTTTTGTTTGTATTTAAATTTCTTCCCAATTTAAAATTGATAGCTAAAATTTGAGATTTTTTATAATCCTTTTAGTAACCACAGAGAAAATATCTATAAGACACATTATAAAGCTGAACACAAAGACAGCAGTAATGAAATGGAAGAAAAGCAGTACTCCTCTAAGACATACGCAAAATGAAAGAGGACAAGAGTAAATCTTTTGCTATAAGTAATTAAATTTAAATGGATTTAAATCCCCATAAAAATAGAAGTGACTACAGAGCCAGAAAAAATAAGCAACCTGCTTCGAAATTCTAGAAAGACCAGGACAAACCTAGCCTGATGATGACATCTGAAATAAAGACCTAACCCTTCAATGAAGGCCAAGATGCAATCTCACACCCACATAAAGCCACCAGAAAATACCGAAACATTCAAAGTAAGGTTCCCAAACCAAACAGACTAACACTGCAAAAAAATCCTCTATATATGAACCCTCACATGCAAATTTTAAAACAACTATTTTAAGAAAACTTTATGAACTTCAAGAAAATACAGAGAAAACATTTAGTACTCTCACTAAGAATACAAAGATGGAGGCAATTAAAAATTCTCAAATGGAAATTCTTCAATTAAAAAACACAGTAGTAGATGAAATTAAAATTTAGTAGTCAAATAGATTAAACAGAAGAGAGAATGAATGAGCACAAAGACAATGTATTTGAAAATGTACAGTTGGAGGAGAAGAAAGAAAAAAATGAAGAGAAATGAAGAAAGTCTATGGGAATTTTGGGGCAGCATTAAAAGAGCTAACATTTGGATTATTAAGACTAACAAGGGGTTTGAGAAGGCTGAAAGTACAGACAACTTATTCAAAGGGATTGCAGTGTAAAAGCATCAAAGATATAGATGGATATTGATATCCAGGTATTGGAAGATTGAATGTCATCAGGCAGGTTGAACTAAGTCAAGTGTACTCCAGGCCATAATCACATTCTTCAAAGTAAAAAGGAAGGTGGCGTCATACATAGAAAACACTACATACTCCACCAAAAACCCATTAAACCTTGCAAATAAATTCAGCAAACTTTCAGACATACAATCAATACATAAAAATCAGTAACATAGCTACGCAGCAATAGCAAATTATCTGAAATAAATATTAAGCAAGCAACCCCATGTACGGTAGCTACAAAAAAATTCCAAACAAACAAAAATCAAAATTTTGGAATTTTGATAGCTGCAAATGTTTACATGGAAAGGAAATACAAATCTCAAATCACAAACTAAATTCTGACCTTAAGAAACCAGAGAAGAATAACAAACAAAGCCCCAAATCAGCATGACAAAAGAAATAAGAGGGAAGAACATGAACAAAGAAAAGCAAAATAGAGAATTGAAAAATTACAGATACTTAGAAAATTAAGAATCGGCTATTTGAAAAGTAGCAACAAAATTGAAAATATTCTTTAAGTAGGCTAAGATAAAAAAGGATACTTGACTATAATTAGAAAGAAAAATGAAACATGCAAACTTCTTTTACAGGAAATAAAAAAGATTATAAAAGAATATTATAAACAATCATATGTCAAAAATTCAGTAGCCTAAACCAAATGCATAATATTTCTAGAAAACAGAATGTATCAAATCTGAGCCTTGATGAAACAAAAAGTCTGAAAAGCTTGTAACTAGTAATGAGATTAAATCAAAAATCAAAATTTTCTTAAGTTGTGATAAGATCAGGATGAGAAGCCTTTACAACTGAATTCTCCTAAACATTTAATAAATTATTAACACTAATCCGCTTGAATTTGTCCAAATGTTTGAACAGAAGTGAGTACTTTAAAAGTCATAATTCTGACCTTAAAGTCAGATAAAGATACTACAAAAAAAAAGCAAAAAATAAACTTTTTCATTAACACTTTATCCTGATGAACATAGATACAAACTCTTCAAAGTATTAGCAAACATACTTCACAGAATTAGAAAAGGCAATCATGAAATTTATCTGGAGCCAGAAGAGACCAAGAATAGCAAAAACAATTCTGGGCAACAGGAATAAGGCAGGGGGCATCACAGTCCCCGACTCGAAATTGTATTATAAAGCTTCTGTGATAAAAACAGCATGGTACCGGCACGAAGACAGACCCGAGGACCAATGGAACAGGTTAGAAGGTGCAGAAATAACTCCAAACACACTCAAATATCTCATCTTTGACAAAGGAGCCAAACACCCTCACTGGAAGAAAGATAGCCTCTTTAATAAATGGTGCTGGAAAAATTGGCTTACCACATGCCGAAAACTAAAACTAGGTACATGTCTCTCACCATATACAAAACTAAGATCGAAGTGGATCAAAGACCTAAACATAAAAACAGAAACAATAAATCTCCTAGAGAATAAAATAGGAAGAACTCTCCGAGACATAGGGGTTGGAAAAAAAATTATGAATAAAACTCAGGCTGCACGGGAAACAATTCAAAGAATTGATGCTTGGGACCACATCCTATTAAAAGGCTTTTGCACGGCAAAAGAAATTACTAATAGAGTAGGACGAAAAATCACAAACTGGGAGAAAATTTTTGCCAGCTGTCCCTCAGATAAAGGTCTAACATCCAGAATATATAAAGAACTCAAAAAGAT